>CAUYON010038569.1:0-11798 GCA_963573935.1 Arctocebus calabarensis
CTGTAGTCCCAGCTACTAGGGAGGCTGAGGCAAGAGAATCACTTAAGCCCAAGAGCTGGAGGTTGCTGTGAGCAGTGTGACGCCACGGCACTCTACCCAGGGCAATAAAGTGAGACTCTGTCTCTACAAAAAAAAAAAAAACAAAACCTACAGACCCACATAGTATATTGTTAATGTTAAAGCACTGCCTAGAAGGACTTTGTGATTTTATCAAAACAACAAGAGGAACTGATGGAAAACTTCTAAAACCCCACAGTTCTCCATATGCATAGAAGCTTTCTCTTTCCAAACCTGGAGTACAAAGACAAAAATAAGATCCTGTATCTCTACTAAAGTACTAGAGAACATCCATTCGAAGTGACATAAACCTTCATCTGTGCAATGGAATATAGGATTTGCTAATAGCCAATCTGTGTGAACGTAAGTCAGTAGACAGTGGCATTTTTTAAGCAACATAATCGCATCATCTAGTAACTAAGTCTAGTCATTAGGAAGGAGTGCAGTAAGAGTGAAGTGCTCTCAGCAGTATGTTAAAGAGATAATTTTCAGAAACTATCAAGCCACTTAATCCACGTGTTCACAGTTATTTTCAAGTAATTCTTAACAGGAAAAAAAAGATGTTAAAGAAACCTAAACACCCTGCCGCATGGCTTTACTGAACATTCAAATCTAGATAATTTATTAATATATTCTACTGGTTCTTTTATTTACTAACATACCTATTTCCCCTCAATATTAAAGCATCCTTTTCAAAAGTTAATGCACAATCCATTTCCTCTAGGTAGATTATCTTCTGCTTTTGAATGTCCTGGCATATTATAATGTCTAGAACTAGAAGAAACTATAGAAATACTCCTGCTCCAAGTTTCTCAAGGTAGGGCACATATACTGGGGGAAGCTCCAAGCATCCTAGAGAAATCAAGGTACATCTTCCTCAAGTACTTTTTAACTCGGACAGCAATTTAAAGCAAAATGAAGTTGGCTCACACATGTAATCCCAGCGCTTTGGGAGACTGAGGTGGGAGGATCTTAAGGCCAAGAGTTCCAGATCAGCCTGGGTAAAACAGGGAGCCAGAGGTGGTGGCATGTGCTTATAGCCTAGCCTAGGACTTAGGACAGGAGAGGAAGAGGCAGGAGGATCACGTTAGCTACAGTGAACTACAATTGTACCACTGTACTCCAACCTGGCAACAGAGTAAGATGCTTTCTATAAAAAGAATTTCTTTTAATTAAAAAATTTTTAAAGCTTAAAAAAAAAAAACAAATGAATCCTGCATTCTATTCTTCATCAAAGGAACCACAGAGTTAACACTGAAAAGTTCAGGCTTGTGCTGGCAACATCGCACTGAGCTCCCAAATTGCCCTTTCCAGGGTTCCTCTGTCCTGAAGGTTATGGGGGAAGTTGAAGAAGCATCAATATAAAAGGCTGTGAAGGGCCACCTGAGTCACTGACACATGTTAGCCTTCATCACAGGGATTTACAGGCTTCTTAGAAAAGCTCCAGTCACTAAACAGGTGAGGCTGAGAGCAGTCCTTTCGGGAATGCTGGAGCTGAAGTCCAAACAAGAATTGATAGAACTCCCCTTCCACCCCACGCCACCCTCTTCCACGTCAGGTGCACTATAAACGATCACATAATTAAATGAATTTCTTAGTGAACAAATACTACACAGCCCTTCATAAAACATGCACCAAAGCCTTTATTTAAGCAGCTATATATCATTTGGCATATGTAGCTCAGAGACATCCAGATTTACATATATGCTCTAATTTACTGTCTCTTCACTAAAACTCTGAACTTTTCAACACTGAAAGTCATCACCATTTGGATATACCCAAGAAGGCAAGTCAAAATAGGGAACATTTGTTCAGAAAGAAGAGAAAACAGAGGGGTGAGGAGCCAGAAAACCCATTCAATAATGTATCTCTGTCCAGCAGACACTAACCCCAAACTGTAAAACAAAATTTAAGAACTTACGTGAGCCCTGAGGTTAATGTGGAGACAGTCCTCACCCTAACGTCTCTGTCTTCTATAAGGAGTATCCTTTTGTCCTCCCCCACAAAAATCATTGTGCATATTAAACACAGATGAGTTATATAGATAGCATCAATTTTCTAAACTAAGGGTCACAGAATTACATATCTAAAGAAGCTGATGATTTTAACATTACCCCCAAGTTTATCAAACCTCCCAACTACATAGCATTAAACTTCAGCAAACACAAAAGGCTTTAATGAGTAGCTGCAATCTTCACTGATTTAATTTAAATGAAGTCTTCACCCACCAATGCCAATCTCACGAGCTATAAAGGAGAAAAAGGACCGTCCCTTGTAGAAGTGGCCACCTGCCTGCTTCCCCTCCTTGCCTCTCTCATGAACTGTGTGGTACAATCCTGTCTATGAAAACACCAACAGCTGATGGAGAAGAGAAAGCCCAAGGTCTGTTCTATACCTTGCAAACACCTGGTCAAGATGAGGAGCCCAGATGGTTAATTCAAGAATCATCTAACAATTAGAGGCCTACTACATGCAAGGTCAGAGGCAGGAGCTCCGAATGCAATGACAGATACAGGTCCACTTTAGATGGCAAAACTTAAGATGCTGTTAGTTTGGGGCCAGGTGCAGTGGCTCACCACCTATAATCCTAGAACTGTGGGAGGCCAAGGTAGGTGGATCCCTGGAGCTCAGGAGTTCCAGACCAATCTGAGCAAAAGTAAGACCCCATCTCTAAAAATAGCTGGGCGCTATGGGAGTGCCTGTAGTCCCAGCCACTCTGGAGGCTGAAACAAAAGGAGCTCAATAGTTCAGGGTTGCTGTGAGCTATGACTCCACAGCGCTCTACCAAGGGTGCAAAGTAAGACTGTCTCAAAAAAAAAAAAAAAAAGATGCTGTTAGTTTGGAAACCAAGAGTTTAGGAACCTACTACATGCAAGGTCAGAGGCAGGAGCTCCAAATGCAATGACAGATACAGGTACACTTGCAACCTTTCAATGCAAATAACTGTCTCTTTAAACTTAATAAAAGTCCAATTAGGTTTGGGGGTTTTGCTAAGGAGAGGTAATGTATGGATAAGTGCCAGGAAGGGGAGAGCCAGGTCAGAGAGGTTAAAACAAGGTTACACAGCCAATAGACAGGCAGAAGGAGAGACTGGAATTTAGATTCAAGTTGCCCACCCTACAGCCAGTGATTTTTAACTCACCAAAGAGAAGGAGCAGAAGCAACATAGCCAGAGCAGAGACACCTTCAACCAAGAGCCAGGAATGGGAAACTGGTCCCTAGGGCATCAAACAGGAAACAGCTGGTGCTGGGGCCAAGTTGAAACCCAATTCTTGCCAAACCCGCAGCACCCGGACAAGGGCTTTCTAACTAGCTTACCACGGTGGTGGGGTAGGTGCCATCTGTCACCCCAGGTCCAGCTCTCTGAACGTACCAGTCCAGGTCCATGCCTGTCATCCCCTCCACTCAAACCTGAAAGACCCTCCCCAGTGCAGACTCCAGGGCTGGTCAGCACTCCTTATGACCACCTCCTTCTTTGCTGCTCTTGTTTTTGTAGGTGGAAACTGGGGAGGGCCCTGAAACTACAGTTTCCCTATAGTTATTTCCCAGGTAACCAAAGACCTCCAGGATAGTGTACCAATCCTAGCTACCCACTGCAGATGATACTGACAACGTTTACACATTTGTTTGAAGCAAATAAAGTTCTGGTGAAGCATATCAGAAAAAATCAGAGACTTGAACAGTCATACTTTGGAGGTTCTCAAAGTGAAGCTAATTTCAATGTCTGAACAATATAGTGAAGAATTCTAAAACAGAGAGGCTTAAACTGGGAAGGAACACGCGGTGCCAGCTCTTAAGAGCAGGCGGACATTTGACATCTTCCCCAAACACAACTTTACAAAAGAGGAGCCGATACATTCCTTACACGTATTTGTTTTTACCTGCAAGAAGCTGACCTTGGAGATTAGAAATGAATTTAAAATCTCATGTGAAAAAAGTGACAAAGTGAACTTACTAACTCTCAGGATGGAAAGGGGGACTCTAAAATGATCCGTCCGGTCCCTGACACCCTCAGAAGATACCATTTTCATTAAGTTTTGCGAGTGAGTGGGAATCGGGGTGCTGCTCGCGCTCTGGCCTGGCTCAGCTCGGGGCTCTTTGAAGGTCGCCTCACTGTCACCTCGGAGTACCGGAGCTCGGAATCCAGGCCAAGAGTGTGGCGGGAACAACGTGCCCAACAGGCACCTTTCTGGAGACCAAGGGTTTCCTGCAGGTGCGGACGTCGCAGGAGGAGGGCTGCCTGTCCCCCTCAGGGTCCCGGCGCCCCGCCACTCCCGCCGCTACTATATCACGCGCCGACACTCCCGTCCTTCCCCATCCCCCGGGCCTGACGCGCCCGAGGCACAAGTAAGCGGACCCCAGGCTTACCCGCAGGAGGCGCACGGAGCGCGGTCCGGGGGGCCTCCGGCGCTGGGCTACCCGGGCACTCAGCTCTCGCGACTGCCTCCTCTGCGTTATCCTCGGCCTGGCCCCCGCCGCCCGGCGGCTCCGGTTCCCTCCGCTGCAGCCGGCCGGGCGGCACCGAGCACACGCGGCCAGGCTCCGCTTCGGCGCCGCCGACCCAGAGCTCCTGGGATCGGGGTCCGGGGTTCAGGGACGCAGAGGTCGTCTGAGCGCTCGATACTCTTGGGGGCGCAGGGGCTGCGCTCGGGCTCCCCCGCGCTCCCTCCGGCGCGTGGCCCCTCTCTGGGGGACGTCCCGGTCGCGGTGCGCGGGCGTCACGGGCTGGGAGCGCGCGGGGCCCGCGGGCAGGAGGGTCTCGGGGCGGCGGGCGGGGGCGCGACTGCGGACGCGGGCACTGATGTGGGCGCCGCGAAGCGGCCTCTCGCCATGGCTCCCCCGCGAGCGGGCGGTTCGCACCTCCCCTCCGCGCTGCCGTCACTGCCCGGCGCGCGCCGAACCCTCCCTCTCCCGGCTCCGCCCGCCGCCGCCCAACGCCGCCACCTGCGGGCGGCCCTCCAGGATGCCCGCCGGGCAGGTCTGAGCGCCCGAAGCCGCGCCCCTCTTACCTCTCCGGCAGCTGTTCGCCGCCGCGCCTGCAGTTTTGCTGATGTCGCGGGGCACGGAGAAGGACCCGGGAAATCCTTGGATACGGGAATCTAATCACATCCCTCCGGGATTGCTCATTTACTTCTAGCACTTCTGGGTGTCCTTTCTGTGTCAGCCGAGGGAAGGATGGGACTCTGGCGGCCAGCTCCCGCGCTCCGGGCTGTTTGTTGTAAATGCATGGAAGTCCAGGCGCTCGGTTCCTCAGGGCAGGCTGTCTTCCAGGAATGCAACCCTTAGGCTTAAACGGAGGGACTCTGGAACCGGGGGAGGGGGCGATGGAACCAGCAGTCTGAGCAAAATGTCACCAAAGGGTGACGCGGGGGTAGAGGATGGAGGGTGTGCACCAAAAGCAGGGATCAGGAAACGATCCAGGAAGTAAGCGCTTACAGGCCACTCTATTATGCAAATTACTTGTGGACGGTTTAACGGGGAACTACCCTTATGAGCTCATTTCCAGTTGAGGCTGCTGAGTCTACTTCTTTGGCCTTGTCTTTGCTCAGAAGTCATAGAGGATATTAGGAGGCTTTGGAGTAGACTCAGACTAGAACCAAAAGTACAAGGAAGCTAAATCCTACAAAATCAGGTTTCTGATACTAGCGGAGGACTTGAAGAGATCCTCGAGATTGGTCGTGGCAAGAATCATTGGTGGATGCTAACTCTAGGGAGGAGTGTTACCGGAAGCAGATGTTTGCCTGGTTTAATGTGTCTTCCCATAGATGGGAACTATTATATAAAGGGCCAGGAAGACAGCACCTTGACCAGGTAATCAAAATTAACATCAGCAACGAACATCATGTACACATCACCTATGCAGTATTCTTGAGGATAATGCATAACCTATTGCTTTTCAGCCTTTCGGCTAAGATCAAGTGTGAGAAGCATCTTTTAAAAGGGGACAGGGACTATCGTCTTCAAAACTGTCAGTGTCATTAAAGTCAAAAGAAAGCTTGGTAAAAGTTCCAGACTAAAGGGTGCTAAAGAATCTAGACTGCTGGCTCTGCGCCTGTGGCTCAACCGGTTAAGGCACCAGCCACATACACCTGAGCTGGCAGGTTCGAATCCAGCCTGGGCCCGCCAAACAACAATGATGTCTGCAACCAAAAAATAGCCGGGCGTTGTGGTGGGCGCCTGTAGTCCCAGCTATTTGGGAGGTGGAGGCAAGAGACTCGCTTGAGCCCAGGAATTGGAGGTTGCTGTGAGCTGTGATGCCACTGCCCTCTATCCAGGGTGACAGCTTGAGGCTCTGTCTCAAAAAAAAAAAAGAATCTAGACAGCTAAATGATATACCTAATCCTAGACTGGATGAGAGAAAATGTAGTAATGGACATTCCAATTGACAAAGTCAGAATCCGTATTGAATCAATATTAAATTTACTGATGTTGACAATTTATACTTCCATTATGTACAAGAATATCTCTATTCTGAGGAAATACACACTGAAGTGTCAGGAAGGGGTAGCAGATCATATGTATGCAACTTTGAGTGGTTCGGGGGGAACATCTTGATAGGCAACAATGATAAAGCAAATTGGCAGAATATTGTCAATGAATCTGTGTAAAGAGTGCACTGGAATATTTCCAAAAGTTTGAACTTATTTCCAAATAAAAAGTTTCTGGAAAACCATCAAATGGGGAAGTAAGGTAGGATGGGAGGAAGGCAGATGTGATTTTGAAAGGGCAACACAAAGGATCCTTATGTTTTGGGAACTGTTAAGTATCTTGATTGTGATGGCACAGGTGATAAAATTATGTAAAACTTAAAACACACACAAATGAGTACAAATAAACCTAGACAAATCTCAAAGATAGAGGTGAATTGTGTTGATGTCGATATCCTAGTTATGATATGCTAAGGTTTCACAAAACTACTCTTAGGGGGTGGCACCTGTGGCTCAAAGGAGTAAGGAGTGGGCCCCATATACCGGAGATAGCGGGTTCAAACCCAGCCCCAGTCAAAAACTGCAAAAAAAAAAAAAAAAAAAACGAAGGGGGAAACTGGGGAAAGTATATTACTTCTTACAATTGAATGTGAATCTATAATTATCTCAGTAAAAATTTTGATTACAAAAGAAATCATCATGTATATACCATGTTTGTCTGTGAATGGTCATGGCTGCCTGGGAGTGTGCAGGAGCAGATAAGCTGAGGCTGTCTCATAGTGGATCTAGAATAGATAGGGTATGGAGGATTTTAAGAAAAAATAATCAACTATTTGAAGCATTAACTGACAGATCAGTTACCTTCCAGTTATGTAATTTAGGAATCCTAAAACTTGGAGTTCTTTGAGAAAATCTAGTCTAACCTCATTTTCAGGAAACTGGGCAGAAGGGTAGTGCATAACCACAGGAGCATCAAATTAGTGGTAGACCCATAACTATAACTCTTGTTTGCTGAATATATCCAGCTCTCTTTGACCTTTACCAGATGCCTGTCACTGCCTCTATTCATGAAATTCAGTCAAGGCTGGTACAGAATTTTGAAGTCATTCATTCATTGGAGTCCCAGTATGTGTCCTGTGGTGCCAGATGATGCCAGATAACAGACATGGAGATCCCACCCCTGATGCAGAAGGGCTGGTTTCCCTCTCCCACTCCTAGCTTGAAAGAAGCAGGTGGCAAACGGAGCCCCAGTGAGAGCCCCAGCTGTGGGCCTGCCCATGCTCATGAGCTACTTGGAGTAGCTGCTGACCTGCTGCCGCTGGAAGCCAGAAGTACAGGGACCTGGGAGGCAAGCAAGATGGGTAGACAGAAGAAAAAACAGTATTTGCCCCAGAAGGCTCCAGCCTTATCCAATAATAGACAGAGGTCTCTGTACTGTAGCAACCAACTCCCCTTGGGCTAGAGATAGCCACTGTATTCTTTCCTTTTGTCAAGTCAAATCAAAATCAATATGTTTAGTGGCATTTGCCAGGCCCTGAGTTAGTTAGCTGGAGAAAATATTTGATCCCTGACCTTTAGGAACCTAAAATGCAGCTAGAGACCCAAGGTGGAAATGTAGGAAATAACCCAACAAAAAGAATTAAAATGCAAACTATTTGCCTTCTCTCAGAAAGCAGAATTGGGGAAGGACTCACAGGCACGTAGTATCTTTGGGGATGTTATCCCATGGAGTAGGGTGGAAAAAGGAATTGAGACCAGAAAGAATGAAACAGGGAGGGACAGAAAGCCCATCCATGAGTGTATAAACTCGGAGCAACTGGGGCTTAGTCCCACTGAGACCCTCTGAGGAATTTCATAGAATGCAGGATGGAAGGAAGAAACCAGTGTTTATCCATCAGCTCCTCTCTATCATTGGTCAAGTTAATGCTGAGCAAAGAAGCAAACTAAGAAGATATGAGACAGAACACACACAAGCGATACCTGGCTCACCAGCCAAAAAAGCATCCTGTAGGTAGGTATTTTTATTTGCTTTATTCATTGCTGCAGTCCCAGCACCAAGAATGGTATCTGAATCATAGATGCCTAATAAATAGATACAGAATGAATGAAATACTAATTTAGGTTGACAGAAAAAATATGAAAAAACAGGTGCATAAGTCATTTTTCAACACCTGTGTTTGTGAGTATGCCTATTTTTTTTTTTTTAGTATTGGACTAGGCTACAGAGATAGAACAGTGAGTTAAACAAGTGTATTCCTGGCTTAGCGCCTGTGGCTCAACGGGCTAATGGGCCAGCCACGTACACCTGAGCTGGCAGGTTCGAATCCACCCTAGGCCCGCCCAACAACAATGACGACTGCAACCAAAAAATGGCTGGGCGTTGTGGTGGGCGCCTGTAGTCCCAGCTACTTGGGAGGCAGAGGCAGGAGCCTCGCTTGAGCTCAGGAATTGGAGGTTGCTGTGAGCTGTGATGCCATGGCACTCTATCCAGGATGATAGCTTGAGGATGATAGCTTTATTTTTTTTGTCTCAAAAAATAAAACAAACAAACAAAAAATAACAAGTGTATTCCTGGCTCTGGTAGACCCTTCTGTCCAGGAGAGGAGTCAGATAATGTGATAGAAACACATATATTCAAGTAACTACGAAGAAAAGGATGTGGCTGCTATAGGGAGGATAAATGGGGGAGGGGAGTCTATGATAGATTACTTGGTCCTGGAGGATCTGTCTAAGGAGATAACACTGAAGCAGTGACCCAGAGGAGGAACAGGAGCCAACCATGCAAAGGAGGCTGGAAAGACTCTCCATGGCTGGAGCCATAGTGGGGTTTCAGGGAAGAGCCAGATCGCGGGCCTTGGTAGTTTGGGTAAGGCACAAGAGTTTAAGGTAAAAGAGTGATGTATTCAAATTCACTTTTATAAAAGTCCCCTCCCAGCTTGGCCCCTGTGGCTCAAGTAGCTAAGGCACCAGCCACCTGAGCTGGTGGGTTAGAATCCAGCCTGGGCTGGCCAAACAACGATGACAGCTGCAACCAAAAAATAGCCAGGCGTTGTGGCGGGCGCCTGTTGCCCCACTTACTTGGGAGGCCGAGGCAGGAGAATCACTTCCAGGAGTTGGAGGTTGCTGTAAGCTGTGATGCCATGGCACTCTACCCAGGTGACAACTTGAGGCTCTGTCTCAAAATAAATAAGGAAGGAAGGAAGGAAGGAAAGAAAGAAAGAGAAGTCCCCTCCAGCTGCTGCTTGAAAGATGAGCTTCAGAGGATAATCAAGAACCCCAGTGGCTGTCCATGGAGGGTCTGAGGAAGACCAGGCCACTGGAGGACCAGTCCCAGAGACTTAGGTCCCATGGCTTTCCCTCCCTACCTCCACGGCCACCAACTTTGTGGTAATTTGTTATAGCAGCCCTAGGAAACTAATGCACCTGCTCAGGTACCTCACTACAGTAATTCACCCTGCTCTCTTTTTTTTTTTTTGAGACAGAACCTCAAGCTGTCACCCTGGATAGAGTGCTGTGGTATCGCAGCTCACAGCAACCTCTAATTCCTAGGCTCAAGTGAGTCTCCTGCTTCCTCCTCCCAAGTAGCTGGGACTACAGGCAACCGCCACAACGCCTGGCCATTTTTTGGTTGCAGCCGTCATTGTTGTTTGGCAGGCCCAGGCTGGATTTGAACCCACCAGCTCAGGTGTACATGGTTGGTGCCTTAGCCCGCTGAGTCACAGGCACTGAGCCACCACAGGCTCTCTTTCATCACCAATTTTTCCTTTTTGCTGGGGCATTCTCACCAGCACACAAGCATATTGTTATTCCTTCCATGTTGAATGGAAGAAAAATTCTCTTGACTTCTCTTCCATCTACAGATGCCATCCGTTGCTCTCATTTATTGCAAATCTTCTCAAAGAGTTGCTAATTGTTGCAGTCTCACTTCTTCTCTATTTTTTTCCTTAAAACCATTCCAGTCAGGCTTTTGTCCAGACCATTTCACCCAAAGAGCCCTTGTCAAGATCACCACTAACCTTCATGTTGCCACATCGAGTGTCTATTCTCTGTTCTCCTTTGTTTTAATATTTTTGTTTTGAGACAGGGTCTCACTCAGGCTAGAGTGCAGTGGTATAATCAGTTCACTGTGGCATCAAACTCCTCCTACCTCAGTCTCTCTAGTAGTTGGGACTACAGACACGTGCTATCATGCCTGGGTAGTTTTTTAATTTGAGTTTTGTAGAGACAAGGTCTCACCATATTACTTACGCTGGTCTTAAACTTCTGGCCTTCACCCATACTCCTGCCTTAGCCTACCAACACGCTGAGACTACAGATGTGAGCCACCACACCTGACCTGTTTTACTTTTAATTGACCTCTCAGCAACATCTGACACAACCTCCGTCACCTTTCTCCTGGAAACACTTTCTTCACTTGGATTCTGTGCTGTACACTCACTTCTTAATGATCTCATCTAACCTTGAGGATTTAAACACCATTTATACACTGATAACTCCAAATTTATACTTCTAGCCCAGACTTTCCCCCTAAACTCCAGACTCATATAAACAAACTTCCTATCTGACACTGTCATTTGGACGTCTAAAAGGCATCTCAAACTTACTATGCCCCAAACTGAACTGCTGTTCTTCTCCCACCATCTCCTGGATTTCATTTGTTCAGGCCAAAAACCTTGTACTCATTTTGACTTCTCTGTTTTTTCTACCCCACATGCAATCCTTCAGAAAATTCCATTGGTTCTACCTTCAAATCTGAATCTACCTCTTCCTATTGTCACTATTTCGGTCCTGTTCCAAGCCACCATCACCTTTCCTGAATAGCTGCAAGAACCTTGCTTACTTCCCTGCTCTCTGCCCCCTACCTCAGTCCATTGTCAATACAGGAGCCCATGATCTTGAAAATGTGAGTCCATAACACAGTTCTCCTCAGTTCAAAATCCTCCAGTGGTTGCCATACCTCCCAGAATATCAGGAAAAGTCTTTCCAAAGGCCCATAAGACCTACATGGTCTACTCTGACCTCACTTACCTCACTTTCCATTTCTCTCTAACTTACTCACTTCACTCCACAGGCACAGTAGTCTCCTTGTTGCTCCTTAAACATACCAGGGGCACTCTCACTTCAGAACTTTTGTACTAGTTGTTCCCTTTGCTCGGAAAGCTCTTCCTTCCCCTGAGTATTTTTTTTTTTTTTTTGTAGAGACAGAGTCTCACTTTATCGCCCTGGGTAGAGTGCCGTGGCGTCACACTGCTCACAGCAACCTCCAGCTCTTGGGCTTAAGCGATTCTCTTGCCTCAGCCTCCCTAGTAGCTG
>CAUYON010038570.1:0-15570 GCA_963573935.1 Arctocebus calabarensis
GGTAGGAATGGAAGGTGCTTTCCTTTGGAAGATACGTGCTTTGGAAGATAGGCAGTTTCTTACAAAATTAACTATACTCTAAGATTAGCCCACATCACAAAATTCCCAAACCAGAGATGTTGGCGTGGATGTGGAGAAAAGAGAACACTTCTACACTGCTGGTGGGTATGCAAACTAAAACGTTCCTTTTGGAAAAATGTTTGGAGAACACTTAGGGATCTAAAAATAGACCTGCCATTCGATCCTATAATTAGGATCTTCTATTAGGTATGTATCCAGAAGACCAAAAATCACATTATAACAAAGATATTTGTACCAGAATGTTTATTGCAGGCCAATTCATAATTGCTAAGTCATGGAAGAAGCCCAAGTGCCCATGGACCCACGAATGGATTAATAAATTGTGGTATATGTCCACCATAGAATATTATGCAGCCTTAAAGAAAGATGGGGACTTTACCTCTTTCATGTTTACATGGATGGAGCTGGAACATATTCTTCTTAGCAAAGTTTCTCAAGAATGGAAGAAAAAGTATCCAATGTACTCAGCCCTAAGAATATGGGGAAAAGGGGATGGCGGGGGGAGGATGGGTAGAGGGAAGGTAATTGGTGAGACCACACCTTTGGTGCATCTTACAAGGGTACATGTGAAATTTACTAAATGTAGAATACAAATGTCTTAACACAATAAGAAAATGCTGTGGGCTCGGCGCTTGTGGCTCAATGGGCTAAGGCGCCAGCCATGTACACCTGAGTTGGCAGGTTTTAATCCAGCCCGGGCCTGCCAAACAACAATGACGGCTACAACCAAAAAATGGCCGGGCCTTGTGGCGGGTGCCTGTAGTCCCAGCTACTTGGGAGGTGGAGGCAGGAGACTCGCTTGAGCCCAGGAATTGGAGGTTGCTGTGAGCAGTGAGGCCATGGCACTCTATCCAGGGTGACAGCTTGAGGCTCTGTCTCAAAAAAAAAAAAAAAAGAAAAGAAAAGAAAATGCTATGAAGGGCTAAGTTAACCTTTTGATGAAAATATTTCAAAATGTATATAAAACCAGCAAATTGTACCCCATGATTGCATTAATGTACACTGCTATGATTTAATTTAAAAAAAAAGAAAAGAAAAAAAAATTAACCATACTCTGACCACACAATCTAGCAAATAAACTAAAAAGTGAAGTTCACACAAAAACTTGCAAATGAATATTTACAAGAGCATGGTATATAACTGCCAAAACTTAGGGCAATTTAGGATAAACAATCTGTGGGATATCTATATGATGAAAAGAAATCAGCTGTCATCCATGAAAAGACATAGAGGAGCCTTAACAATATACTGTTAAGTAAAAGAAGCCAATCTGAAAAGGCTACAGACTGTATGATTACAAGTATACGACATTTTAGAAAAGACAAAACAATAAGACAGTAAAAAAAGATGTTTGGAACATGATTGTAAGAGGCACTTTACCTAACACAAATGCAATCAGTGTAACCTGGTTTCTTGTACCTTCAATGAATCCCCAACAATAATAAAAAAAAAAAAGATGTTTGGATGTCTAGATTTTCAAGGTGGGAGAGGGGAATGAATGAATAGGTAGAGCAGATGGAACTTCTAGGGCAGTGAAGCCATTCTATCTGATGCAGAAATAATGGACACATGCCACTGTATCGCACAGAGTAGACCCTAACATGGACAGTGAACTTAATTTGTACGCTTGTAACAATTGATACAGCAATTGTTAACAAATGTACTATAGTAACACAAAACATAAAAATGGGGGAAACTGTGGTGGCAGAGGGGTAATGTGACAACTCTGACCTTTCTGGTCAATTGTTCTGTAAATCTAAAACTACTATTTTAAAAAAGTAAAAGTCTATTAGGAGAAAATCAAAAGATGACAGACCCACTACACCCCTGATTCCTGACTGACCATGCCATCTTTAATTTAACCGACTTGAACTTACTTTAATAGTCTAGTAAGGTTCTGTGAGGTCTGTAGCCTGACACCAGGAAGGGAGGAGAAAGTTCCATCCAGTATTGGTCTCTTTGTTGAGAGGCCAACACTGCATATTCTGAGAAGCAAGGTGAGTGCTTTGGATACTATCAGCAGTATCTGGAACTCTGACAAAGATAAAGGAGTGTCCTGATAGGCCTGGTATTGTGGACTTAGTGTACATAGAGACATGTATTCCTGATTCATATTTTGGTACCTACAAGACAGGAGATTACCAGAGTTATTTTACCATAATGGGGCAACTATTGAGTAATTGCCCAAGAGTCTGTTAATATGTGCAGATGGGGCTAATTATTGGCCAGTGCTATAATAACTGCCTAGTGTTTTGTGAGTTGTGCTGACCCTTGGATCCAGGCCTTTATCAGGGATGTCTTAATTAAGGGCTGAAAAACAGTAACTCTCCACTGAGCACCACCATGTGCAGATATGGATATGTCTTCCATAAAGTCTAAAAATTCCTCACTGCTGACCACTCAAGTTAACCTACACAGGGAGGAAAGAGGTCTGGGAGAGGAGCAACCTCCTCTAGCACCATGGCATCAGGCAAGAACAGAACAGAGGATAGGCCAGCCTCTTACAAACCAGCATGAGAGGGAAAGTTCCTCTTGTGACTGGCGTGAGGAGGGAGAGTTGACCTGAGTGGAAATGGTGGGAAATTGAGAAATACAAAGAAAGACAGGGAGAGACACAGAAAGACAGAAAACGAGAGATAAGATGGTGTTGGGAGGACTGACACAGCTGATGGCTGCAGCCAGCACCTGAACTGTGGAAATAGCTTTATTTATACAATGTCTGAACAAGGTTGCCTAAATCTAAACACATGGGATAGAGCTCAACCTAAAGAGGAAGAACTGTGTGTTTGCCAATAACAAGGAAAGTATGCGGCTCAGCACCTGTGGCTCAACGGGCTAAGGCACCAGCCACGTACACCTGAGCTGGCAGGTTCGAATCCAGCCCGGCCCCACCAAACAACAATGACCGCTGCAACAACAACAACAACAACAACAAAAATGGCCGGGCGTTGTGGCGGGCGCCTGTAGTCCCAGCTACTTGGGAGGCAGAGGCAGGAGACTCACTTGACTCCAGGAATTGGAGGTTGCTGTGAGCTGTGATGCCTTGGTACTCTACCCAGGGTGACAGCTTGAGGCTCTGTCTCAAAACAAAAAAAACAAGGAAAGTATGCATGGGCTACATGACTTCTGGCAGGTGGAAAGAATGTTGTTAAAGGAAGAGAAGTGGTTGGGGGTCGCTCCCTGAGCATTTCCCAGGCTGTGGGGGCCCTGCCAGCCACAGCCCACTCCCCACACCAGCCCCTCCTGCAGGTAGTATGCAATAGATGGCCAAGATTTGGCAATGTGAACCAGGATATGCTGGCAGTGAGTCTTCTCAAGTTAGACTCTTTTGTGTTCTAGGGGTTTTTAAACTTTTTCATGCTTTATTTATTTATAATGGTTGGAAAATGTATATAAACCATATTTTACTATTTAAGCATCTTTATTTTTAGTGAACTTACCTTTTTCTTTTTTTTTTTTTTTTGAGGCAGAGTCTCAAAATACATCACAGTTTGGTAGAGTACAATAGCATCACAGCTCACAGCAACCTCAAACTCTTGGGCTTAAGTGATACTCTTGCTTCAGCCCCCCAAGTATCAGGAACTACAGGCACCAGCAATAATGCCCAGCTGTTTTTTTGTTGTAGTTGCCATTGTTGCTTTTATCAAGCCCAGGCCAAGTTCAAATCCACCAGCCTTGGTATATGTGGCCAGCGCCCTAACCACTGAGCTACGGGCACCAAGCCACAGTTAACTTACTTTTGCTTTTTTTTTTCTGAAACAGAGTCTTCCTTTGTTGCCCTCAGTAGAATACCATGGCATCATAGCTCACAGCAACATCAGACTCCTAGGTTCAAGTGATTCTCTTGCCTCAGCCTCCCGAGTAGCTGGGACTAGAGGTGCCCACCACAATACCCGGCTATTTTTAGAGGCAGGGTCTTGCTGTAGCTTAGGCTGGTCTCAAATTTGTGAGCTCAGGCAATCTGTTGGCCTTGGCCTCCCAGAGTGCTGGGATTACAGGTGAGTCATCCGAGTGCCTGGTCCAACTTTTGCTCTTTTAATTTTAAATTTATTTAACTGTTCTACCTGGAAACCATTCTAAGATTAAATCCTAATCACTAAAGGTTATAAAGGGCGTGGTGGCTCATGCCTGTAATCCTAGCATCCCGGGAAGCTGAGATGGGTGCATTGCCTGAGCTCACAGGTTCCAGACTAGTCAGAGCGAAAGTGAAAACTTGCCTCTAAAAGAAATAGCCAGGATGGCTTGGGGACCATTACTTAGTGGGTAGGGCGCTGGCCATATACACCAAGGATGGTGGGTTCCAGCCTGGCCCAGGCTTGCTAAACAACAATGACAACTGCAACAAAAAATACTGGGGGGTGTGGTAGGTGCCTGCAGTCCCAGCTACATGGGAGGCTGAGGCAAGAGAATTGCTTACAAGACCCTTTAAGGAGCAAGTTCACAGCAAGAGGGTCGCCCAGGTAAGTCCGGACTGGGTCTGACGCTCTCTAGGTGTCAGAGGCTCACCCTGATCCTAGAGGGCTCTAGTGGAAATATGATGCCTGTTCACAAACACAAGCACTTACAAGTGACTTCACAATGTGAAATAAGAGTTTGGCTCTATCTATTGACCAATGACAGCCACCCCTTCCCCACCTCCACACCATGGCTTTCAGAGCAACTTTGCCCTGATGGGAAGTTTGAACCTCGCAGCCCAACTACAAGCTGTGAGATATGTTCAATAAAACCCTGAGGTGCATATTTTACACTAGAAATTTTATTTTACTTAGTTATATTGTGCGTTCCCAGAATAATTCAAAATGTAACCAACCATTATGATATACCTAAGGTAAGTGAATTCTTATTTACTTTGATATAAGAATAAACAATAAAAAATGATGTACATTTGGGATATACCTGGAAACTCTTAATATGCTTAAAAAATTGGGTCAGAATTCCTAAGGCATTTGAAAAGCTGTATCAAAATAAAATACACATACTACATAATGCACCCTTTAAAGGATATAATTCAATAGTTTAAAGCATATTCAAAGATAGATACAGATAATTATCACCACAGTCAGTTTTAGAACTTTATTATCTCAGAAACTCCTGTACTCTGTAGCTATCACTTTTCTCATCTTCATCCTCCAAACTCCAGTTCTAAACAACAACCAATCTACCTTCTGTCTTTATACATTTCCCTATTTTTTACTTTTATGGAATGGAATTTACCATATGTGGTCTTTCTTAGTAATTAAATTCATTCATTTAGTATAACTTTTTCCAGGGAACATCCATGTTCAAGCATGCGTCAATAGTTCATTTATTTTTTAATCAAATGATACTGTATGGATATTGCACATTTCTTGTTATCTATTCATTATTCATTCCTTAATGGTTTGGTTCTATTGTTTAGCTCTTATGAATAACAGTGCTGTAAATATTCATATGATATACCTTACAGGTTTTTGCGTGAACATAGGTATTCATTTATTCATTTCTCTTGGATACATGTCTAGGAGTGCAATTGATGGATCAGATGGTAACTCTTTGTGTAATCTTTGAGAAAATGGCAGAGTTTTTCAAAGTGGCCGCACCATTTTATATTCTCACAGCATTGTATGAAGTTTCCAAATTCTCCATATCCTTGACAATATGTTATTATTTGTCTTTTTCATTCTGGCCATCCTAGTGGATTGGAAGTGTTATTTCCTCACCCCTCACTCTTCACATTAACTGCCCCAGAAATAAGGTTCTGCTCATTTGTGTCCAGACAGGTGTTTAAATGGGCAGTAAATCAAACTATGTGGGCAAAGGTGGCTTTATTTACAGCTTTGGTATATTTGGACAGATTACAGCAACTGAGTAGTTGATTGCTGTGTTGATTTAAATGCTTGTGAAAAATTTCAGGAAAAAATTAACTTAGACATATAAATATGTCAGAATGATGCTTCCAGGCAGGTGCTGTTGCTCACAGCTGTAATTCCAGCACTTGGGGAGGCCAAGATGGGAGAATTCCTTGACGTCAGGATTTTGAGACCAACCTGAGCAAGAGTGAGACCCCGTCTCTACTAAAAATGAAAAAACAAGCCAGGTATGGTGGCAAGTACCTGTAGTCCTAGCTACTTAGGAGGCTGAGGCAGGAGGATCATTTGAACCCAGAGTTTGAGGTTTCTGTTAGCTAGGCTGAGGCCATGCTAGCCTGGGCAACAGAAGGAGACTTTGTTTCAAAAATAAATAATAAATAAATCAAATAAAAGTAGGCTATACTGGGCTTGGTGCCTATGGTTCAAGCGGCTAAGGCACCAGCCACGTACACTTGAGCTGGTGGGTTCGAATCCAGCCCGGGCCTGCCAAATAACAATGATGGCTGCAGTTAAAAAATGGCCGGGTGTTGTGGCGGGGGCCTGTAATCCCAGCTACTTGGGAGGTGGAGGCAGGAGACTTGCTTGAGCCCAGGAATTGAAGGTTGCTGTGAGCTGTGATGCCACAGCATTCTATCCAGGGTGACAGCTTGAAGCTCTGTCTCACACACACAAAAAAGTAGGCTATACTGGCTCAGTGCCCATATCACAATGATTATGGTGCCAGCCACATACACCAAAGGTGGAGGGTTTGAACCCAGCCCAGGCCAGCTAAACAACTGCAACAAAAAAATAGCTGGGCACTGTGGCGGGCACCTGTAGTTCCAGCCACTTGGGAGGCTGAGGCAAGAGAATCGCTTAGTCCAAGAATTGGAGGTTGCTATGAGCTGCAATGGTACAGCACTCTATTGAGGGCGACATAGTGAGACTCTGTCTCAAAAAAAAAAAAGAAAAAAAAGTAGACTATACCATCTAGGTTTGCGTATGTACATTTTATAATGTTCCCACAATGATGAAATCACCTACTACATTTCTCAGAATGTATCCCTGTTGTTAACTTTATATTTTTATTTTCACAATATTATTGTGAATTAATTTTTTTTTAAGGTTAACAATCATTTAATGTATTGACATTTTCACTCATAAATGTGTAATTCGCATATACAGGGGAAAACAGGTGCTATAGACAATACTAGAGACCACTAGATACTAGCAATCACAAAAAAGACCAACTCTGGAAAGAAAAGTGGAACTGTATTCCATGCCTTTTGTCTATATAAACTAGAGGGGAAAAAAAGAGATTACACAGGGCCAACACTTGTTGTGAAAAATAAACTTGGGTCATTTGTCCCAACTGCAGGGCCTTCTTCTCATGATCCAGATGGCAACCTTGTGTCCTAGGAACTAAAATAGATATAGTCTGGCCCTGTTCATGAATGATAATCTGAGACATTAATAGGTCTCCCTCTTCTCTTTAATATCCAAAAAGGATATTAAAAGGACAATAGGATCAGCATGTGTACAACGTCAATGGCTAACTTCCCCCAGGTACAGATCATCATTTAAAAATACACAAGGAAGGAAAATGCTTACTCAAACTTCAACAAAATTCTTTCAACTCACACACTTAACAAAGGACATCGCTAAGAAATGGAGGTGCTGAGAAGGTGGGCATCTATGAAGTTCTGGCAAGGAATCGATCTGAGCTCACCATCACCCCCCACCCCTGTATGCATCTCATACCTGGCTCAATGCTACTGACAGTGAATTCCCAGGCTCCACTGTGGCTGCCTCATGAGGCTGCTGCCACACCAGGGGGGACGGGGACTAGGACACGCCCAGGTGCCCAGGCTTCCATCCATACCTCTCCCTCTTCAGCCAGAAGGAGCCAGAAAAGTATGTGTTCTTTCCTTCAAGAGCACCCAGGTATAACTAAATTCTGTGTGGTTCCTGTAATTCCTGCCCAGTAATTCCAAGTTCAAATTACACTTGACGCAACAGGAAAAACTATGAATGATTTGAAAGTAAAGCACACCACTCTGACGATTATAATCTGAACAAAAGCCACTCACATCACACAGGACATAAAACCCTCATAACAGTATTTTAAACCACTTGACACCAGTGCTGTAACATATCACTTCTATCCAGAGAGGACACATTTCCCTCCTGGTGGAAACAGACACCCCCTTGGCAATAAGACCCATACAGACCAGCAGTCACTATTCAGTTCGTTTGGCAGCTGGTGTAACATGGAGATGTATGTAAGTGTGCCTCAGAGACAGAGCCGATTAGGCACGATGTGTACAAGACAGTATCACACAACCAGCAGGGAAAACAGAGTCTGTGCAACCTGGAGTGTTTTGGGGGAAAAAAAGGACCACATGAAATGTGAGGCAGGGACACTCACTGTGCTAAACTGCCCTTGCAAGAGGGCGCTGTTCACAGAATGCAAGATGGAAAACAGAGTCATTAGGAGGGGTAAAACGTGAAATATGTGAATATGTGAAATACATACTTCATAATACTGGAAAAAAGAGTACTGGACAGAAAGGGAAGACTATGGGTTTCCAAGAGATTCACATGTTTGGGGGCTCAAAACTCAATTTCTAAGGTTCTCTATCACATGTGGGTCAGGAACAAGAACAAAGCTGGGGGCTCAGCTGAGCTGAGTGGTCCTCTGAGCAGGTCGCTCGCAGCCCTGGGCTCCACTTCCGAATAGCCTGAGTCTTCCAGCTGTGGTCTGTCCCAGGACTCAGAGGACAGTCACAAGGCCCTGTCTGGCACAGGACAGGTCCTCAGAGGAACAGAAGAGCATCCTCCACCCTGCACAATCCCCAAAGGGCCAGAAATAGGAAATGTTCTAACTATGGCTCTCCTTCTATTTACCTCACATTCTTTTACTATCACTCTTACAACCAGTAGAAAAATAGGCTCCAAGTAGGCTTAGGCAGCAATTAAAACACCCAAAGTAGACACAAAACCATGTCTCTGAATAAAGCAAATCTACCTCCATACACTTGTTTGTTATTGTTCTGCCTTCTTCAAGTGTTAAAGGATAAAGCCCTAAAACTTTGAGGTGCAAATCAATTCCTAATTTGAGATGCTTTTAAAATCCTACTACCAAGACCTACCAAAATAATGTGAGAATAAGCAGCTAAGGTTAGGCAGGTTTCTGAAGCATCCTTTCCCAAAGCAAAGCTGTTCCCCTGTCATCCTGAATGGAAGGGGCTTGTGGAATCTGGAGGGCAGGTCTGGGGCTCTCACATCACTGCTTCAGGGTAGCTGCCCAGGACCCAATCAGCCCAGCTCTGGCCTGAGCTTTGAAGGTCTGAAGTTAAACAGAAGCTGCAGCTTTTCTTGCCATGATCACTCATTTACTTACACATCACTATATTACTGGCACAACACAAAAATAAATTATTCCTAAAGTTGCTACACTCAACTCTAAAAAGAAAATGCCTTTCAAAATATGTATATTCAAATTATGTATTCCAAGAGTTGCATTAGGAATGAGCTCGTGCCCTTAAAGAGTTTGTGTTCATCTAAACAGCACAGTGCAAACCCTCCTCTGAGATACTTATATGGATCAGTTACAATTAAGACATCACTACTTTCAAAGGAACTATTACAACTGTGATTAAAAATGTGTGTCACAGATGGAAACGCCCTGTAGGTCCTATCATTGCACGTGGGGTAATCAGAAGCTGTGCACGTCAGGATCTCAAGGCCTCTAGAAGACCCAAAAGAGAGAGCCTAAGGCCATGCCCCTGGCCACCCCAGCCAGCATGCCCAGCGCCAAATCACCGTTGTTGTCTTGATACCATTCATGGATGATGACTTGGTTGGTAGGATGCTGTCCGTAAAGTCCTGTATATGGGTACTGTATATGGGTACTGGTTGTCTTGCCCATTTGCAGCATAGACAACTTGAGTTCCTGGTGGATATGCACCACCATATGGACAATAGCCATATGCCTGCTCAGGTGTCGGTGTGGCATACGCCGTGTACGGAGGAGGGAAAGAAACCACAGCTGTCTCATCAGTCATGACCGCAGAGCCCACATATGCTGTGTTTGTCCTGGAATCCTGGAGTGTAAATTTCCACGCCAAACAATCGTCTGTACTTTCTGCACAAAGACTGATAGTTTTCCTATCTCGGCAAACAATCTGCAGCATACAGTCTTTTGACTTCCCTTCTGGAGGCTGAATATCGCGACACTCGTGCCCCATGCGGATGTTGATGCAGTCCACTGGCATGTGGACCTTGTCCTCGATACTCTGACGAGTCTGGTCATCATAATAGATCAGGTGACCATCTGACCACAGATCAAACCAATTCTTCTTCCAGCATTTCAAAATAGTACTCTGTCGCAGCAACCATCCACTCTTCACAAATGCCATCTCTTCATCTGAGAACGCTCCGACTCGTGAATTAATTTTAATAGTAATGTGCTATGAGGTAAAGGTCTTACTTAGCTCATCTTTCTGCAGAAAATACCCAATTTTCCCAGCAACATGTGGAAAAGACTTCCTCCATTGAAATATGGAGCATTTGCTGAAATTCAGTTGACCATAAATAAAGGGGAATATTTCTGGACTCCCACTTCGGTTCTACTAGTCTATGTGTCTAACATTATACCAGTAAATCCTACTATTGTACCTACTATTCTATACTACCCTTCCATGGTGATGGGGAGCCCCACCCCACTCCACAGAGTGTCTTGCGGATATAGAAATGGTTTCTAAGCCTGAAGATCTCTATTTTTTTTAAGCAGGACAACTTTTTGGGTTTTTTTTTTTTTTTTGGTTGCAGTTTTTGGCCGAGGCCAGGTTCGAACCCACCACCTCAGGTATATGGGGTCAGTGCCCTACTCCTTGAGCCACAGGCGCGGCCCAGGACAACTTTTATTTGCTGTACACATAAAGGTCATCTCATGCTTCCACATTAGTCCATGGCCTCCTCAGGCCACAGCCTGTGCCCTGCAGACTGCTCAGTCTCAACTCTGGCCCTGCTGCAGAATGTCTTTCTCCTGGCCCTCAGGTTGGGGCCTCACAGCTCCTCTAGCCCTGGGGAAGTAGTCAGGAGCTCCCCAGTTGACACAGCCAGACGGAAGACTCCGGGTATCTAGGTCACCAGCATTGCAGGTCTGGATCCTCTGGGCAAGTGTCGCCTGGCTGCGGGCACCTCCACGCACATGGTGGAGACAGGGGCTTCCTCCAGTTTGTCAGTGTCAAATTCCTAGATATTCCCCTGCTCCTTCCATACTCCAGGTCCACCTGCATCAGGTAGTAGAGGTTCCACTCCTTCAAAATCTCCTCCACTTCCCTCTCCATGTCTGCTCTCAGGGTGTGGTAATAGATACACCGGAGCCACAGGGAAAAAGGTACCGGATGAAGACTGGCTGGACTGGGTTGTGCCGGGCCAAGGCAGCCTGCTGGAGTCCTGCGATGAGGGGTTGGGTCGGATCTAACGCTCTTGTTCAGTCTTTGGAAACAGACATCTGGTAGACGGTGACCCCGGCACTGAGTTCGGGCTCCATGTGCCACAGGCCCCACTTGGCCAGGTCCACGGGGTCCAGAGGAATGTCCCAGGAAGTGGGGAAGGGGTTGATGTTCTTTTTTTTTTTTTCTTTCTTTCTTTTTCTTTTTCTTTTTTTTTTTTCCAACGGGGTTGAATTTATTTAAGCATATGAGCCAAAGCTTAATGCGCAAGTACTTGGGCATGGGGTAGATGTTGAATCAGCAGAAACTCCATCTCCTTGTTAGGCATCACCTCGTTTTCCATCTGCTCAAGGACGGCAATCCCGCACTCCTGTTGCCGTGGGTAGTGGACGAAGATGCGCTGGATGACGTTTCGAGGCCGGAAGACCTCCTTGGGGAAGACGTCCAGCAGCAGGTTGTACACAGCCACGTCGCGCTCCACACCGTACTCTCGCATCTTGCGCAGGGCCAGGTAGATGAAGTCTACGTGGCCCCGCTTGCGCACGTTGCGCTGCCCGAAGCTCTGCACCGCCCGCCCGAAGCTCTGCACCGCCCGCACGAAGCTCGCCTTGTCCCGCTCGCCACCCGGCGCCTGCCTGAACAGGTCCTCGTGGGGCGCCAGGGCCCTAATGGGCCTCCGATGGGGCTCAGGTGGGCCTGGAACCAGTGACAGTTCGGAGTTGTGGGTAGCTGCGCTACGGTGGAGGCCCCGAGGGGGCTGGGGAGGCACCTGAGAGTTGGGGCCTCCATGCCTGAAGATCTCTTAACTCCTTACACAAACCAGATATGCTTTTTGGGGGATGGCTCTTGTAAACAAATTTCTTGGGAAATACAGCAACTGGTTATATTAAACTCACCCCCACATGAGACATGTGAAGTACACTCTGCACACCACAAAATCAGTTAGAGCCACGGAACTCACGATCTTCCTGGAGCTTGCACTTCGGCAAAGGAGAAAATTGCCACTATTTCCACTGACTCAAGACTTGGGGAGCCAGTCACATGGTTGGCACAACCTGGAAATGCTGTGGATTTGTAACCTCTTACTGGTATTCCTGTGGCCAATAAACATGGAATTGCTGCCCTGTTGGAGGCTAAATTTCTTATTGTTCATTGCTGAGTCGGGACTAACGAGACAGCAATGCTATTTCCAGGGAATAAAAGGGCTGACAAGGCTAAAACGAGGCCAAAATATGAAGCCCAAAATGGACCCTAATCCTTTCTCCATCCAAGCCTCTTTTACCCCTGACTGATACTATTGGCTGTCAGAAAAATGTCCCATCATCTGAAAAACACCAACATATACAAAAACATGCCAAAAACCATCAAAAATATTATACATTGGACTTGGGAACTGCAAGTCTCACTCTGAATTTGTCCATCAACAACACTGGTCTTTTTATCTTAGGAGGTAACAAGGTTTAGAAAGGATTCCCATCTAAATCCTAAGGACTCAGATTTCTGGCTCTATCCATCAAAATGTATACCTGGGTCAGGTGTGGTGGCTCATGCCCATAATCCTAGCATTTTGGGAGGCCACAGCAGAAGGATAACTTGAGGAAAGGAGTTCGGGACCAGCCTGGACAACATAATCAGCTGGGTGTGGCGGTGAAGGCCTGTAGTTCCAGCTATTTGGGAGGCAGAAGTAGGAAGATCACTTGGGCCCAGGAGTTTGAGGTCGTTGTGTGCTCCAATGAAGTCACTGTACCAGGTGACAGAGGAAGACTGTGTATCAAAAAACAGACAAAAGGGGCAGTGCCTGTGGCTCAGTCAATAAGGTGCCAGCCCCATATACCAAGGGTGACAGGTTCAAACCCAGCCCCGGCCAAACTGCAACAAAAATATAGCCGGGCGTTGTGGCTGGCGCCTGTGGTCCTAGCTACTCTGGAGGCTGAGGCAAGAGAATCACCTAAGCCCAGGAAATGGAGATTGCAGTGATCTGTGAGACACCACGGCACTCTACTGAGGGCAATAAAGTGAGACTCTGTCTCTCCAAAAAACAACAACAAAAACAGATAAAAGAAAACAACAACAAAAAAAATGAACACCACTTTACATGACAGCCAAATTACCACTGTGCCTTATGAACAAAGCAGACAAGATCATACCTTACTTTTGCATCACTATTCCAAGTTCATTCTAGTGTTAAGGACTTTATTTCAAAGCTTTGGAATTTATAACTTCAAAAAGATGATTCTCACTCTCTCCATGATAATAGAACAAGAGTTCAGTACCACTCTTACAATGTGGAAAACGCTCCAATCACAAGTTAATGATTTATCCTCCCTTGTACTCCAAAATTGTTGTGTCCTGAATATGCTGATTGCTTGGCAAGGATTGTGCAATTGTTGCTGAAAAATCTGCTTCTGTGTGTTTTAAACAAGACAGGCAGTATCTAATTACATATTTTTTTTTTTTTTTGAGACAGAGCCTCAAGCTGTCATCCTGGATAGAGTGCTGTGGCCTCACAGCAACCTCCAATTCCTGGGCTCAAGTGAGTCTCCTGCCTCCACCTCCCAAGTAGCTGGGACTACAGGCGCTCACCACAATGCCTGGCCATTTTTTGGTTGCAGCCCTCATTGTTGTTTGGCGGGCCCGGGCTGGATTCAAACCCGCCAGCTTAGATGTACGTGGCTGGCACCTTAGCCCACTGAGCCACAGGCGCCGAGCCTAATTACATATTTTTAAAGGAGGAGATAAACACTGTGCATCAGATAAATGAGGTTAAACTATTTTATGGGACTGACCCATTGTTCCCAGGTTTGGGAAATGATTTAGTGAGATATGGAGAAATGTACTTATATTTATTTTTCTGTTTTTTCTCTTTCCAATTTATGTGCCCACCACTTTACATCACCCTGGAGCCAAACGGAGCAGATGGCAGGACACTACAATCTGGTTAAACAGTCATATTTATATCAAGGTATCTTCCAGACCTCCAGCCTGACTCCCAAAACGCATCTCATCTTCTCTTCCTCCAGAATGGAGGACAGCCCACCATTCTAAGCATCCCTCCCCCACTGCCCTGCCTTACCTCTACCTGCTCTGGGCCCCACCTGTAAATTGGGGCAGGAATGAGAGGTGGCCCTCATCCCAACACACACACACAGAGGTTGCAGATGTGCTGGTGACTGTGTTGGCTAACCACTCACAGCAGGGCAGCAAGCAGAAGGCTGGCTGCATAGAATTGAGGGTGAGGGAGGCAGAGCCTCATCCAAGCCAGAGTCCTCCTACTGGACCTTTTTTGGTCCCTCCTCAGTCACCCACCTTAACCCAGTTTCCACTCAGATCCTCCAACCCCAGACACTAATCTTTGTTTTCACTCAGGTGGCCCCAGCTGGTCTGTGATAACAGCATTCCTACCCTGATGCCCTTACTGCACTCTCCTTCTGTCTCTGCTGTCTTATCAGGTGCACCCCACAGGTGATGGACTAAAAGCCTTGGACCAAATCCTCTAAGTGAGCCCTCTGCCCCCACCCAGGCAGTTCCATTTTTTAGGTCTTTGCATGGGGTCCAGCCTAGGACACTTACATGGAGTCTAGTCCAGACCCCCAGGCTGGGTCTTTGTCTCCTCCCTGTCCTAATTCCTTTCTTTGATCTGGTTCCTCTTTCCTTCTTGTTCCCTGGCCAGACCTTGACCCTCAGGCACCTGAGGACTTTTAATTTATTTCCTGGTCTCTCCTAAGCCACTATCCCAGGGGTCTTCAAACTTTTTAAACAGGGACCAGTTCACTGTCCCTCAGACCATTTGAGGGCCAGACTATAGTTTAAAAAAAAACAAAAATCTATGAACTAATTCCTAGGCACGCTTCACATATCTTATTTTGAAGTAAAAAAACAAAATGGGGGGCGACACCTGTGGCTCAAAGGAGTAGGGCACTGAAGTAACCCCCCTTTTCCTATCACCCAAAACCAGGAAGCCCCAAAGCCGTGGAAAATGGCTGGCCCTGCCCCAACAGCCTGCATCCTGGTTGTCAGCCCCTCCCATCCTCCACCCCCTTGCAGATTGGCCCCAGCAGCGAGCCCCACCAATCCTGAGTTCCACCGCTTGGGGTTTGGCCCCGGCAACTGGCCCAACCAATCTATGCGCCCCATGACCCCTCACACCATAAACCCTTACTACCCCCTGCGCCCCGGCAACTAGCCCGACCAATCTATAC
>CAUYON010038571.1:0-106335 GCA_963573935.1 Arctocebus calabarensis
GATAAGTATGGTAGTGTTCTATTCATCTTGTTTTGTGAGAGTCCATTGCTTAGTTTTATCTTTTGCATCAGTGTGGAAGTTAGGCTCTGTCCTTTAATTTCTGAGATCTTATTTTGTTGTTGATCCATTGTGATGGTCAGTATGTAGAACAGGTTGGAGTATTTCCTGTAGAGCTGGTCTTGTTGTGGTGAATTTCCTCGATGATTATATATCAGTAAATGATTTGATTTCTCCATCAATTTTAAAACTTAGCTTTGCAGGATATAGAATTCTGGGCTGGAGATTGTTATGTTTAAGTAGATTAAAGGTAGTTGACCATTGTCTTCTTTATTGGAAATTTTCATTGGAGAATTCTGCAGCCATCCTGATAGATTTGCCCCTGTAGGTCAACTGGCACTTACTCCTGGCAGCTTGAAGAATCTTTTCTTTTGTCTTGACTTTGGACAGGTTCATCACTCTGTGTCTTGGGGAAGCTCAGTTAGAGTTGAGGCGACCTGGGGTCCGATATCTCTCTGAAAGGAGAGTATCAGAATCTTTGGTGATATTTGGGAAATTTTCATTTATAATATTCTCTAGTATGGCTTCCATTCTCCTGAAGCTTTCTTCTTCCCCTTCTGGGATACCTATAACTCATATGTTTGAATGCTTAATAGAGTCTCATAATTCTGTCAGCGAACGTTCTGCTTTCTCTCTCTTCTTTTCTTCCTCTTTAAGCATCTGACTTATCTCAAGAGCTTCATCCTCTACCTCTGAGATTCTTTCTTCTGCATGGTCAATCTGTTGTTGACACTTTCTACTGCATCTTTAAGTTCCCTAATTGACTGCTTCCTTTTTCCTCATCTCTGCCATATCCTTTTTATATTCTTCTCTTAATTGATTCTGGTTTTGGATTTCTTTTTCTGCTTTACCAGCATTTTCCTTCATTTCCTTGATTGTTTTCATCATCTGTATTCTAAATTCCCTTTCTGACATTTCTAACATTTCTTTATAGGTGGAATCCTCTACAGTATCTACCTCACAGCCCCTAGGGGGTTGCTCTGGACTGGTTTTTCATGATGCCAGGAGTTTTCTGCTGGTTCTTCCTCATGATTTCTTTTATCTGTTTCCTTGTCCTAATTTTTCTTTCACTTCCTCCTGCTCTTTAAATTGCCATGCTTCTGGACTCGGGTTTCGATGAGTCCTTTGGGTACAGGACCAGAGGATGAGAAGATTGAAGAGCAAGAAGGGAAAAAAGAAAGAAAGGGAGAAAATAAAAACAAGAAAGAAAGAAAAGAAAAGAAAAAGGAAGAAGGAGAAGGGGTGGGTAGATGCAACTATTGACTAAAAGTAGAAAGGCATAGAAAGAGGGGGACGGGAGCAATATAGGTGTACAGTAGGGTGCTTTGACCCAACCTTAAGAGCCCCCAACCTCTGGGGGTGCCTGGTTGGGTGATTAGGTCAACAGCTCTTTGCCAGCCTGTTTGGACACAGTACCCTACCTCCACCAAGTAGAGAGGGAAGACAAATGCAATAAATCAAATCAAAACAAGGAAACTGAAAATTTTACAGGATAAGATTGGGGAAAAAAACAATTACTATGGGTAGAAACACTAGCAAAATTGAAGTCTAATTGTTGAAAAAGGCAATAATGGAAAATTATATTTAAACTAGAAAAATGAAGAAATTAAAAAAAGAAAAGAAAAATCTTTAAGGAACATGTTGAAATTAAAATTAAAATAACAATAACGTAAACAAACAACAACAAAACCACAAAACAAAACAAAACCAAGAAACAAAGCAGTATATGTATCTTGCTGATATTGTCTGGGCAAGAGGTGATCTTCTGGGTTATGATATGTTAATCACAATGTTGATACAGCTGTACAAAATGGAGACCTGAGGCCTCTAATGATTTCTCAAACACCGTAGGGTGGAGAACTTAAATCTTTCTCAGCCTGTTTAGAAGGCACTTTAATTTGCTAACTTGGGCTAAGCAGAAGCTTTCCCAGGAAAGCACTTGTGGATGGGATCACTCCTTTCCTTAAGTGGCTATCTACTTACCCAGTGTGCCAAAACCGGTCTCACCCTATGCCCCTGAGGGCTAAGGCTGCAAGGCGTCTCAGTCCCTGCCTTTAGGCTGCTCAATCAGTAGATTACTCGCTCCCGCCCAATGCTTGTTCTGCGACCCCGAGGGTGGAGCTTACCGGGGCAGTTCTCCTACAATGGCTCCACACAGCCCACAACCAAGCACTGGTAGCTCTGTCTGGCTCGGTGGCTCAGCCAGGAGCTCCAGACAACACTCAAAGTCCCCCACAGTCTTGCCTCAGTTCTCCCAAGGCAGTTCAACTGAGTGCCAAGTCCAAAAGAAATACAAACAGCTCATAGGTAAGGCCTTTCCAGTTTGCAATCTCACTGCTGCTATAGCCACAGCTGCTGGCAGGATTGGACCGAATGAACACACGCACTTGCCAGATCTCCACTGCTTTTGCCTTCCTCAGGGAGTCCAGAAGTCTCACACTGTCTCCCTGTGTCCCCAAAGGGTTGTTTCTGGGCAGATCTCGCCAGCCAGAGATGCCTGAATTCTTCTCTCCCCAGTCTCACCATACCCAGTTGCAAGGAAG
This sequence comes from Arctocebus calabarensis, assembly GCA_963573935.1. Lineage (NCBI taxonomy): Eukaryota > Metazoa > Chordata > Mammalia > Primates > Lorisidae > Arctocebus > Arctocebus calabarensis. The sequence continues at coordinate 2,601 of CAUYON010038571.1, forward strand.
CTGTTACTCGGCCACCATCTTAAAGCCACTCCTGGGGATGATTGTTTTTATTTTGTGTTTCCACCATGGAACAATTAGGGACAACAAGCAGGAGAGGGATGGCCACCACCTCATAGCTCTGCCCCTCACTCAGAGCACAACACAGGAGCGGGATGAGGGGTGACAGAGGTCAGTTCCGAGAGGCTACCTGGTTTGATATAAGCAAAGTGGGCAGCCAGAAAAAATGCTCCCCCTGAGCCACCTGGACAGGGAAACTTCATAGCCTTCAGCTTGGACCCTGGCTCTGAGGTGGCATAGCCTTAGTAACTGTTCATTTCCTCACGCAGTTACCCCCTGTTTAACTCCATCATGCACAGGAACTGGGTGTGGGTGGCCAGTGGTGTTTGACAGGTGTGCTGTTACGGAGTTCACTGTCCCCTGCCCACCCTGTAGCCTATGCTTCCCTATTCCCTGTAGCTGCAGTTCGCACTGGCTCTGGGCATGGGCTTGGCTGTGGAGGGGCCCAGGTGGACAGCGAGGCCCTGTGGGGTGAAGGGCAGCAGGCCTGGGGGCTGGGGGTGTGAGGTCAGGACCAGGTGTGGCTCTCATTCCCAGCTTCTGATGATTCAAAGTTTTCACTAATGTTGCCTAGCCTCAGTCCAACATTGGTTCTGCGAGGTAGAGTAAGGCATTATCTCCATACCTGTGAGAGTGATGAGGAAAGACCAAAGTCCACCAGGCGGCAAAGTGGGCATCAGGGAAGCTCAGGGTGTGCAGTGCCCGTGCAGGCCACATCTAGAACCTTCCGTACTGCAGGCTCTGCCATCACCCAGACACACGATGGCCAGTGTCTGCTCAGGGCCACATGGTGAATGTCACCTGCAGCCTCCGCTGTCCTCCGTGGGAGGATCGGTTTCATTTTCCTGTCTGTTCCAGCACATCTCCCGGTGTGTCCAGATGTGGCTCTGTCGCCATTAAACCCAAAGCTTCCGGAGCTTCCAGAAAATCTCTGTCTCCGCTGTTTTCAGACCTTGCATTAGTTGGGTGTTCAGCTTCTTGGACTGATTGTTTTATATCTCTGTGTTTCTTACCTTTTCTCTGTTTTTACTTGAAGTGAAATTCACATAACAAAATCCCCTGTTCTGAAGTAACGATTTTGTGGCATTTAGCAGCATAACAGGGCTGTGTAGCCATCACCTCTACCTGGTTCCAAAACATTCTCACCTTCCAGGGAGACTCCCGCCCTGTCAGTCAGCTGCTCCTCAGCTGGGGACCCAGGCCCCATCAGCTGCTGACCTGCGTTCTGTCTGTGCAGATTGACCTACTCTGGACGTTCCACAAACCAGATCTCATGCGCATCTGGCTGCATTCGCTGAGGAGCACGTCTGCAGGCACATCCACCTGGTGCCCCGTCTCAGGACTTCATTCCTTTTGATCTCAGATTAACATTCCCTGCTGTTCATCCACCCACTGATGGACAGCTGGGTGTTCTGCCCACCCGCGGGTTATTAGAAGTAGTGCTGCTGTGAACATTCGTCTGCAGGTATTTGTTTAAATACCTGTTTTCCATTCTTCTGCGCATATATGTAGGCGTGGAACCACTGAGGGTTATATTAATCCTTTGTTTAACTTTTTCAGGAACTACCAAACTGTTATCTAGAGCAGAGGAATGGTTTTATATTCCTCCATCAAACTGCAAAAGTTCTGATTTCACCAAATTCTTGAAAACACATAATTTTCCTTTTTAAAAAAATGATTGCCTTCCTAGTGGCTGTGACATGGCCTGTCTTTGTGGTTTGCTTGTGTTTCACCAGCAGCTTGTGCCAGTGAGCGCCACGCGCTTGCCAGCCATTTGTAAACCTGCTTTAAAGTAACCGTTATCCAAGTCCTCCACTCATCTGTAAAGCGGACTGTTTTTCATGTTCAGTTGTAGGAAACCTTCATACGTTCCAGACACAAGGCTTTGTGGATACGGGATCCCACTCTCGGAATTGGATGTTCACTTTTTGATGGTATCCTTTGATGCACAAAGGTTTTAAATTTTGGTGAAACGCAGCTTATTTTTTCTTTGTTGATCATGCTTTTGGCATTATATCTATTATAGAATATCATATATCTGTATATATATATTTGTATATACAATATACTTATTTCCTAGAGAGTTCATTTATGTTTTCTTATAGTTACTTTTAAGTAGCATTAGGTTTTTGTCTCTTGGATGATGCGCCCTCCCAAGTCCCTTTGGGGACGTGACGGGTCTCTCAGTTAGGACGTCCTGCCTTTCCGTCTATTGCCTGAGGCCTGCTGTCGCCTGTCAGCCTGATTCCTCTGGTTGTTTGTGTTTTGTGCGGGGACCCACCCTGTTGTCTGGCCATCCTGGGCTGTCCATGCACACCGTGAGGGCGGGGGAAAGAAGGGTGAGGTCTGATCGGAACCTGAGCGTGGGAGACGGAGTTTGTGCTTGTAGTTGAGTAAACCAGGGGCCAGCCTTTTGGTAGGGGGACCCTTCAACACCTGGTTGGGGGGCTTTGTTCTAAAACAGCAAACCTTCCTGCCAGCTGCCTCGGTCAGGCCAAGCCCTGCATCCTGTTTAGCGTTTATTTACTGTTTGTTTCTCTCTTGTTCAGTGGTGCTGTGTACAGGAGGGGCAGATTGACAAGCCCATTTATGTCTGCGAGGGGACAGTCGTTCACCGTTTATGTATACATTTAGTCAGCCTGCCAGCGTGCATTAAACATCTATTTGCATCAATCACACAGTTGATTTAAAGTAGATTTAAAGATTAAAATACATGACTTCCGCTTCTGGAGAGCTCACAGATATGGAAAGGGTCACTTGAACATGATGTGCTAGAATAGAAATAAGTATAGCACGATTTGAAAACAGGGAAGGACAGCAAGTCACACTTGATGTGGCGCTTGACTCTGTTAAGAAGAGGAGAAGGAATTTGTAAGGCAGGGAGGGAAACGAATTCCGAGAAATGGAAACGTGCAGTCTGGAGGTGTGGAGGAGGGATGTGTTGGGTTCTGGGCTTGCGCCACCAAGTGCGAATAGAAAGATTGGCCATTGAGACAGGAAGCGGCCACTAAAGAAGGGCGTGGATGTCGGTGCCGGCAGCACGGGCAGGTGCTGTGCTGAGGACACGGTGCTCCCTTATGAGCCCTGTCTTCTGGGAAGGAGGTGGACACAGGAGCCCATGACTTTAGTACCATTTCTAAAGAGAGAAGGGGTGTGGAGTGGAGGATGGACCCAGCGTGCTCCCCTCACCATGGGAGTCATGGACAGTGTCCAGTCCAGAGAGGGTGGCCCTGCGCTCAGTTTGAGGAACTGAGGATGGATGGAGTGGGGTAAGGGGCTGGTATTCCAGGGAGAGCAGGAGCATTGAACTGGACTCAGCAGTTACTCTGTGTGGGCCGGGGGGCAGGCAGTGGAAAATCTCTGTAAGACACCACACCAGGGAGAAAGGATGGGAGTAAATTCCACTGTGCAGAGGGCACAGGGTCGCTGAAGGGCAAGGGTGGCCCAAGGTCAGGCCTACGGTAGGCATGCTGGGGGATGGGCCGGGAAGCCAACTCTGGTTGACAAAGAGCTGACCCACTTGGTGACCAGCCCAGCAGAACCCAGGAAAGGTAAAGCCCAGCTGAGAACCTTCAACTGAATATTTCACAGACAAAGGGTCCCTTTTCACTGGCTGCTTCGAAATAAGTCTAGGATTATTTTAAATGTTTTAATGCCTTTAAAAGAAACAGTCATTAAAAATGCAGGTTCCCTAGAGAGCGCCTACTGTGCTCTAAGTGGGGCACACCCAGCTCATTCGGTCTCCTCCTCCCTGTCGTTTGAAAAATGTGCCTGCCTTGTTATAGAAATGTGTTTTGTGTATATTTGGGGATGGGCTGGCTTCTTGATGGCCTTGGCAGAGAATAATTCTTTCAAGTGATGGGTGGTTTGCTTTGATGCCAACCAAATTGGATTGTGCCGCCTGCCATCACAAATCAATGTGGCGGGCGCAGTGCGGGTCTATCCTTCAGCCCACAAGCAGCAGTCCCCAGCCCGTCCCCACTAAAGGTTATGTTTACTTTAAGCTAATTAAAGCCATTTGTATCAAATGACTGGGAAAACTTCCCTTTTCAAACTAAGAAAATAACTGAAAGAAATTGGTTAGGAGAAAGAGTCTGCGTTGATTTTATCACTGAGATGACAAGAGTACTATTAATTTTATTAACTCTAGGTGTGAGATGAATCAGGCAGGTGGGGACGGCGTCTTCACTTCGGTTAGTCTGGGAACTGTGGCGCTGACTCAGAGTGGCTCTCTGGACAACAAAGGGCCCGTACGTGCTAGAACAGAGTGCACGTAAGTGACAGGCCACCTCAGCCAACATGCTCAGGGGCTCGCATATTCTCCTGAAATCAGCTTTTGTTTAGTCAGAGTTGTGAGAAGCGTAAGTGCCTTTCCGGGCACGGGGCACAGGCCCTGCAAGTTTCTATTCATTTAAAACATGCCAGGGGTTGGGTGAGGGTGAATTCATCACAAACTGTGATTTATGTCTAAGAATGTTTTAAATACACGTTTATTCCTTTAAATTATATGCTTGCTGAAACCCTTCTGATCCTGGCTGGGAGGAGGGGACCCGAACACGGTGAGGGAGCCCCCAAGGACCTCACAACCCTCATTTTGATGTGTGTTTTCCTCTCTTTTAGTCAATGACAAGGCAAGACACATCTTTATGAGAGGCAGGAGAAAGTACTTCATGCCCATTCACACGATACTCGGGGACTTGTAGTATCTTGAATATCTGGCGCGTGAAAACACAAACTCACACTGGGTGCACACACAGATGTGCCGTGCAGGGCAGCTTTGATTTCTAGGTCCGAATTTGCAGGTACATGTTTACATGGGCAGTGCTGCATTGTGGGGAGTGAGTGGCTTTCCTGATGTATTTGTAAAAAGCATTTGTCAACTATTTCCATTAAGATGTTCATGATAGAATAATTGCTACCACCATTTTCTTAAAGGCCCAGCAGGAGGAACACGCTGCATTTTGCACAGAAGATACTTGGACCCAGAGGGGCTAAGTTTGCACAAGAGGCAGGTGGGGACACAGAGAGCCCCCTCTGCTCTGCACCCAGGCTGGGTCCTCTCCACTTCTCAGCCTCAGGCAGCCCCTTGCACTGGGCAAGGCTGGCTCAGGCAGATGTCCCCCATTATGTGAGCACCACCACAGACAGACGTGTGTGCGGCCATGAGTACCCAGAGGCTCCGTCCACAGCCAGAGTCTCCTGTGCTTGTCATTTTTCCTGTTCTCTTGATGGAGAAACTGAAGCTCAGAAGAGGGGTGACTGTTCCCCCCACTCAGTGCTAGCAAGCCACTGGCTGAGCTGGGGGTGATTTCCAGGCCTGTCTGATGGCAAACCTCGGGGACCCCAGGGTTGGAGGTGCCACTATCTCACCTCACCTGGTTCAGAGCCCCCAGACAGGTGGAGAGAGAGAGCCAGTCCTCAGCTGAGCTTGCCCCTCTGTCCCAGGACTTAGATCCATCCTGGGGACGTCCTGTGGCCATGGCTGTACCCACCATGTGCACCCAGAGCGCAGCCCCCCTGGATGCTGGGGCTGTGGGCTCAGGGCCAGGGGGGCAGTGGCCAGGGTTGTGCCCTTCCCCTGCCTGACCCTGGAGCTCCCCAGTTGTGACAGCAAAGCAGGCAGGGTCTCCGGAAGGACAGCACTGCCCCCGGCGCCCTGCAAGGTGACAGTGTGACTGACACTCATTTCATTCTGTGAGCAGGACTCCTGCTGCTCTGGATGGAGGTTCACGGGTCTCCCTCTCAGATCACGCAGGCTTTAATATTGAATCCTCTTATTTGACAAAATGTTCCTATTTGATAAAATTTAATGAAGTAATTTAACAGTGTGGGTATATTTAATCATGCCTTTCTCTTCCACATGTAACTGGAGGTTATATAAAAAGGTATTTTTAAGAATTTTACAATTGGAAGTTATGAATGCTCATACTAAGATAGGTAAAGCGTTAAATACAATATTTTAACTTTATGATTGTGGCACTTAAGTTTAACATCGTCAAAGCGCACCTCAGAATAGGACGCCCTGCCCCTTTGAAATCCTCTTTCTTTTGCAAAGTAACAGTAATCACAGTAATGGTAGTAAATAGAAACCCACTATTAAGTATATTCACATCTTAAATTACATTGCTGTGTTTTAGAAAATAAGAACATTTTTGTTAAAAACAGTAACCTTAAAAATCTTCAACGTGAAAATACAATTTAACCATTTTTAGTTGCTTATATTAATATTTAGAAAACACTGTATTATACCCTATATGTAATGCATTCTATGTGACATTAATAGGGCAGTAGGAATTAAATCTTGGCATCCTCGTATTTCTTAGCTTTCAGAGCTCCCTGCCACGCCCAGAGGCTGCTGCCCTTGGTCTGGGGGGATTGGCCCCTCCTCTCTGGCGCCCTCTGTTGCCTGCCCCCTGCCGGTGACAGCTGCCTGGCTCTGCACTTGTTCCTGTTCTTCCTCGTCTCTGTGGCAGTGTCCTGCTCGGGTCTCAGTCCAGTGTCACTGTCCCTGAGCCTCAGTCCACATAGGATGGGTGCAGGAGTCACCTGAGGAGCTGGCTGGCCACTGCTGCCCACCAGGAGCATCATGCTCGGAGCAGGGTGGTGCTCGGCAAACATCTTTCACCAAACAGTGGCGGCGCTGTGTTGAGCAAACCACTGTCACCTGGGGCGAGCTGGGCATTCCCAAACTTGGTGCCTGCTCCGGCCACGTCTCTGAGGGTCAGGCTGGAGCCCCACACCAGCAGTGTGGTAGAGCTGTCAGCGTGCACGTATCTTCCCCCGCTCCCGCCGTGGTGAGTGGCAGCTCCAGGCTCCAGAGCAGCACTGTTCCTGCTGCCCTCGAAAGTCACCAGGACCAGAGGGGACTGATGGCCTGACCCTGTGGTGCCCATGTTAGCAGGAAGGGCCTCATGCAACCTTCCTGGGGTCACACGGCCAGGCTGGCTTGTCCCCCGGCTGCTGTCCAAGTGGGGGAAGGCAGTCCCCAAGGGTGGGCCCAGCTGCCCTGCATCTCTTAGGGAGGGTCTTCGTGCCTCTGTTTGGGGTGTTCTTAGACTGAAAAAACAGTCCCACATGGGGACTGCAGCCACGGGCCGTGCTCAGCTCTTGGCACAGGCCCTGTGGGGTGCAGATTGGGGTGCAGATCGGGGTACAGATGGGGCTGCAGATTGGGGTGCAAATCAGGCAGGTGAGTGTACAGAAGGCCCTGGGCCCCCAGCATGACTCTGCTCAGAGTCTCCTTTGCTGTCAGGGCGGGGAAGGGGCTGCAAGGTAGGGCAGGCGTGGCCTTGAGATGGAGCCCTGGGCGATGCCAGCACGGAGCATCCCCAAGGGAGGCAGGCTGGCACTAATGAGCTCACTCCGGTTATTAAATGCGAGGCCGATGAAGTAGTTAGCAGGCGCTATTGGAATTGCTTTGTTTTCTCATTAAACAATTTGTGGCTCTTTGGAGTGTACAGTGGAGTCTCATCTGTTGATTCTGTTGTTTAAGTTGATGAAAGAGACAGGCAAAAGTGTGGAAAATACATATACAAGCCCAGAGCTGCCCCTATGCGGCAGGTGCCCAGGGCTGAGTTCTGAGGGCTCCAGGAGGTACCTGGGGGCCGGGGGTGGCCACCGCCCTGCAGTAGGTGCTTTCCGGGGCCCCAGGGGTGACCAGGGTGCCACAGATGGTGGGGGACATCAGCACGGCCTCGGGGATGGGCACCTAAGCCTCCTGCTGCCAGCTCACATGTCTCGCAGCTGCCAGGTGAAAGTCTGCACACCTGGTTTTCAAAGGAAGGCCCTGCTTCTTCCCAGACTCAGTGGACAGACAGACACTTGCCCAGAAGAGCTGCATCTCCTATCCTGTGTGACTTCCTGTGTCATCCTTCCCAAAGCCACTTTGGGGGCCTCACACTCTCCAGCTTCCTTACATCTTGCACGGGCCCAGGGAAATCCCGCTAAATGGCGAGACGGTCATTTGTGCCACTGCCTTGTTCACACACAATTCTATTCAAAGTAAAATGGAACCTTCTCTGTGCAGAGGCTCCAAGCTGCCCTCTGGAGAGAGCCCAGCAACATGGTGGAATCCTCGAGGCACATGGGCAGGACCTGAGGCTGGGTAGGTGAGGGCTACGTGGCTCCTGGCTGTGGCCCCTCCCTGTGGTCCCCTGGGCGCAGCTGGTGCCAAAGTTCTGCTGAGCAGGCGAGGACGCTGAGAGAGCCCAGGATGAAAGCCAGAGAAAGAGGCTGAGGCTGTCCAAGAACTCGGAGCTACTTAGGGAGGAGCCGCCCAGACCAAGGCCGTCTCTGCAGAGCAGACAGTGGCAGTGGATAGTTAGGCTACAGCAGGGCTCTGAGGGGCTGAGTCGCCTGGGACCCAGCGTCATGCATGATAGAGCCAGGAAGAAGCCACAGTGTGTGGCCAGTGGCGACCCAGTGGAGCGTCCATTCAGAGTGACATGCCGGGAGTACCCTGTGCCCTTCCAGGCGAGCAAGCTGACGTCTGCCCGGAGCCTGCTGCCCTGGGCCGGGCCAGGAGGGGACGCTGACTGCATCGTGGGGCCTGGAGGGATGTGGAGCCCAGCACACACATTGTTGTCTGACACGCTGGGCACATTGACCCCCACTAAAGAGGTGACATAGCTGCTCTGGAGGCTTACCACTCGGGGATACTGCACTTGGGGAAAGATGTCCACGCTGAGAGACCTGTGCATAGCATTCAGGTGCACAATGGAGACAACCACTCTGCTGTCACCTTCACAGAAAGCCAGACTGCTGCCTGTCCGTTTCCCAGCTTTACACACACAGCACGGCTTCTGTTCCTTTCAGGCAAGTGCAGGGCACAGGGTGAGGAAGCTCCACAGCACATTCGGGGGAGCCCTGGCCTCAGAGATGCTGGCAGGCGGGAGTTGCACTTGTCTGTGTGTGCCTGTGTGTTGGGTGCCCCTGTGTGCGTGTGCCTGTGTGTGTTGGGTGCCCGTGTGTGAATGCTGTGTGTATCGTGTGTGTGTGTCTGTGTGCGCACATGTGTGGCACTCTCCCAGATGGGTGCCCGAGCCTCCCGGTGCCAGCTCAGACACCAGGTGCCAGCAGAGTTGAGCCGGCTCTGACTCTCAGGATGACCGATTTGGAGGGACACCCCTTTCCAGGTGTGCACTGTGGCTGCAGCGCCCACCCACAGCTGTAATTCCCACCATCTTAAGCATCTCAGCCTGGGATTGTGAGTTTATACTTTTGGGGATAAGTCAGAGAGAAACGTCTTAAATGACGGTTACATGTACATTTGGATCTCTCCTGCTTTGTCCCTCCACCTTCCGACTGAACCTCCCTCTGCACGCCTGTCCTGTCCTGGCTCCGCCTGCATCTCCACCTCTACTGCCCCATGTCTTGTTTTCCTGGTTCTCGTGTCTCCAGGGCTCTGGAGCCCTTTGGCAGGGGGCAGGGGTGATGCCACAGGGGTGGCTCCTGGGGCAGGGGCAGCCGCCTCTCAGCACTGTGCCCCTCCCTGTTGGGGAAGCCAAGCTCCTGTCCACCCCTCTGAGTGTTTTATAGCCCTTTGTTCCTGCAGAGGGAAATCCAAGGTGTTAGAAAAGGGGAGAAAATTAATTCTCTCTGCAGCTTGTCAACTCTGAAATCACTGCCTACGAAAAATTTAGGGGCCTCAGGAATGATTTGCTGTTTGTATGAAATCATCTTCATCTACAGTGGCTCTCAGGGAGGTGCTCTGGGATCTGGTCCTCCAGCCGGTGCTGGGGAAGACAACAGCAGTTGACCTTGGCCAACCAGGGCCCCCACAGACAGCGCCCACCTCTGGCGTCCACCAGTCCCTCAAGTAGAGCGGGGTGTCCACCGAGGCCGTTGTCTCGACTTCTTCCTTCCTCACGAGGAGCCTCCAGCCTGGCGCTGGTCATTTGCTCCGGGGCTGGGGGTCTCTGTGTGACCGTGTGACGGTGCTCCTGATCCATGATGGCGCATCTGGTGCCACTGTCCCCAGCACTGCTCTGTTCAGGCTGTAGCAGTAACACTCCAGGCATCTGGTTATTTGGATGCGTGGCCTCAGGTTCCCAGCTGTGTCAGCAGCTCTGTGAGGTGACAAGCACTGAGAGGAACCCTCCTGCGTGTCCTCAGTGAGAGCTGGGCAGGAAAACTCTGGCTGCTCAGAGCCCTGGGGACCATGGGCACTTGGACCGCCAGCTCCTCCCCTGGCAGGGAAAGGAGGGAAGCTCCCTGGGGATTTGTCCCTCCGCCTCTTCCCTCCAATCCTGGCTGTTTGGACAGCATGAAGGGATGCTCAGTCCTCCCCTTTCTCACAGCCTCCTCCCCAGTGGACTTTGTCTTCACGATGTCACTCTGAGCACAGGTGTGGAGTCTGGGCTGGGCCTGGGTGTCCAGCCCTGCTCTGTAGCCCCTTCTCCCCAATACAGCTGCACTCCCCAGCACAGCACCCCCAATCCAGGGCCTGCCAGGCCCCTGGGCACCCTCAGATTTGGTTTGTTTGTAATCTCTTGCTCCCACCCAGCTCTGTGGACCTGGGCTCTCCCGAGGGCAGAGGTGCCTCTGATGCTTCAGTTCTTACTGCAGAGACTGGCCACCAACCCACATGCTCACCAAGCCTCATTTAGAGCCACGTAAAACAGGCCCTGAGTGTACCATTTTTATTATCTTAGGCATAAATTGCTTTTTCCTGTTATTTTATTATCAGATTTTCAAAGGAGCTCAGTACTGCTTGAACTGACAAATAATGTCAGCCCTCCCTCCTGGTCTACTTTGTAGCCTGGAAAATGACTCACCTTTTCTGCTTTTCTCATATGTAGAATGAGATCATTGTGCCTGCTTTGTCTGAGTGTCATGGAAATAGTTTTAGAACAGGGCTGATGGGGACATGGCATGTAAGACTCAAGTGTCACTTGCTGTTCTTCCCAATGGCTCTGCAAATGCAGGGGACGGCGAAGCTCTGGGAGGAAATATGTTCACAGGTGGACACGGGGTCACTGGGCTGTGCCAGACACAGACGTTAGAGGTCCGGGGGCTCTGGGATCATGCCTGACCATGGACGTGTCTAGCACAGGCCTGGCGGTTCTCCCTGGCGACACATGGGCGTTTCCAAGCAAGCTTCCCGTGCACCTGCCTCATTGTTTGTTTCAAGGACACTGCATGCCGAGGCCAGGCTGCACAGAGGGTACCCTGGTGCAGACTTACTTCCTAAACCCGTTCCATAACAGCCAAGGATCTACAGCCGTGTTTTTCAACCTTTTTTTTTTAATCTGACAGCACACTTCAACCTATATTTAAACTTCCATGGCACACTTAAATTATATTGATCAAAAAAAGATTTTAAAAAATAATGTATTGGCTGAGTACGGTGGCCCACGCCTGTAATCCCAGCACTGAGAGGCTAAGGCAGGTGGATTGCCTAAGCTCATTTCCAGTCTAGCCTAAGCAAGAGCTAGACCCTGTCTGTACTAAAAAATAGAAAAGGTAGCCAGGTGTTGTGGAAGGCACCTGTAGTCCCAGATACGTGAGAGGCTGAGTCAAGAGGATCACTTCAGGTCAAATTTTGAGGTTGCTGTGAGCTATGATGCCACAGCCCTCCACCCAGGCACAAAGTAAGACTCTGTCTCAAGAACAACAAAAGAGAATGAATATACTCAGTGTGCTTTGGACTTCTTTTAAAAGTAAGTTAATGAATGATCTTTAAACATTTTCTTAGCAAACTAAGACCCTCTCATGGCACACGAGTATGCCCCAGCACACTGGTTGGCCATCACTGGTCTACAGCAATTGGAGCACTCAATTCCTCTTGCTGTCCCCTGCAACCTCATGGGCATGTGAGGAAGTGTCAGGGCCATCTATGGAACAGACTCCCCTGTTCTAAGATTCCCTGCCGAATTCCAAAATCAGAGAGGCTGGTTCTGAAGGAAGCACGTCACCAGTCACTATTGGCTTCCAAACAGAAAAGTTAATTCTCTCTCGTGCCCTATTTCTTAAGGTTCATTCATTTTCCTGACTTTCCCCCCTCCCTCAAGAGAAAGCTAGAAGTGGAACATTCTCCCAGCTCTCCACAGTTGTAATTTCATCTTGTATTTCTTTGAGATTTGCTCCACAAGCAGTTTCAGAAGTCCTGTTGATTTTTAGTCTTGGACTTGGAAGAGGCTTAAGACACTGGTGTCTTTTACAGAAAGGAAGCTGAGGTCACTGGAAGTCAGTGGTTTTTTTTAATTAGAATTAGACTGAGTTTCAAATCATCCTTTGAATTAGGAGAGGTTGATACACTTCTAATATCTTTTTGCCAAGTTAGATAGTTTTGTCTATAGTAGTTAACGTTTTTGAATGTTATTAAAAATTGTAGTGCTCTATTCTGTGTCCAGAGGCACAGCTGGATGGGCACACTCCTGCCACCTGACTGTGGCCTGATTCCAGCTGACACCAGATGCCCAGAGTCCTCATGTTTTGGAGACTCTAAGAAAACCGGTGGCTCTGATCTGGAAGAATGAGCAGGAAGGAAAATGCTGGAAAGCTGCAGACACTGACCTTGCCTCAGGGCACAGGCAAGACCACCTCACCCAGTAGTTTAGGGAACAGAGGGAATTGATTGCTGAGCTCCGAGAGTTTCCAAGGCTCTGTCTTGCCCAAGAGATAGGCATGGTTTTTAATCCTCGTTTTTTCCAAGAGGAGGGCTGTTGCCGCTATGCTCCTTCAAGGGCTCTTGCTGGAAAATCCCCCCGTGGTGCCCTAGCCAGTTCCACAGCTCTTCCAGGAGAGAACTAACCACTCACACCACTTTCTTTCACCTTCTCTGCAAATGCTGGGGTCACCACGACTCCTCAGGAGCAACCAATACACATTTGACAGCTGACCGCCAGCAGCTCTCTGCACCACGCCTCGGCCTCCTTCCAGACACGCTGCGACCTCCCCTTCCCCTGTCTCTCAGCACTGCCAGGGGGAAAATCCCGCCCAGGGTCACAGGGGAGCACTTGGCGTCACAGAGCCAGGCGATCAATAGAGGAATGGTGCGGGGAGATATTACCGGCAGGCCGCTCTCGGAGGGTGGACATATATCATGCTCTCCCCAAAGCACTTTACGTCCATGGTCATACGACTTGTTGATTTTCCTCCATAAACTAGTTCCTGTTGCCACTCAAGGGAGCACTTTACAGCAACATCATCAGAGTTTGTGGAGAGCCCCAAAGCAAAGATCACTTAAGCATGTCGGAGTGGACCCCAGAAGTGGCCCACGGAGAGCTGCGCGGTGCACTCCCCACACACAGAGTCGGCCACAGGCCTGTCACACGGGCCCAGGGGTTGCTCTGTGCCTGCAAGGTGGCTGCAAGGTGCACTGGTAAGAAGTGCTGGCTGGCCAGACAGCAGCTTAGGGCAGGGACGCGTGTGCCACAGGGATTCAGGGAGGCGGGTCTGTGACAAGGCTGTAAAATGACCATCACCAATCCCTTCTCTGAGAAGCACTCAGGAGGAGCAATGGAGATCGTTACCTCAAAGGCCAGAATTTATGATCTGATTTTCACAAAGTTCAACTGCTTCCAGTATAGAGATTTCTCACTACATTTTCTCAGAGTGCCAGGAAGAAGCACAGGGTCTCCCGGCTGCGATCCCTTGGCACAGTGTCTCAGGATGACACGCGTTTTCATCCGAGTGCTCTTAGGAGATGCTGGCATGTTCCCGTTAACATGACGGCCATGTGTGGTGGGTGACCGCCACGGCCCGCCTCGCCTCCCGCACAGCCGCCCAGGTGCACTTCATGGCGCCTCCTCTTCCTGCACTTGGGATGAAGTTTAAATCAAATGGCTTCCGTCTCATTCTTAGTAGTAAAAAGCCATCAGTCACATCCGGTCACAGCATGGGTCTGAGTCTAGGGTGACCAACGTGCCCAACTTCAGTTGACCTTTAACTTTCTCCTCCCTTGCCTTGGGCCTGCTTTGGGTGTATGGGGGTGATGCGGGCAGGGTGGATCAGCTTGCCAGTCCTCCCCCGCCCGCCCCTCCCCTCCCCCCTCAGCCAACAAGGGAGGACAGCTGTCTTTGGAGTCAAAGGGGCAATAACTTGAGTGTCAGTGTAATATTTTGGGTCTTGCTGGCTCAACTTAACTCTCCAGGCTCAGCCTCATCCTTAGCTCCTGGGACCAGGCCAGCTGCGGTCAGACCCACAATGGTGGGTCCCCCTCCCTCCTTCCTCCCTCCCTCCACTCCCTCCCTGTAAGTACTCCTCGTGTCTGCAGGACAGGGCAGAGGGATGGGGCCCAGGTCCTACCTAGCCAGTTCTTGAAGTCAGACAAGGTCTCCTTGTGCTTGGCCCTGTTAGCCCCTCTCTGGGCAGAAATGCAATGACTTCCTAATCCCAGTTAGGTGGAGGAAGAGGCAGAGAAGGGGCCTGGGACAGGACTGCCTGACACCTGCCAAGGAATGGGCTTTGGGGAGTGATTCCTACAGAGCTCTGAACGTCTTTGTGCAATATAGGGCCCCGTCACCCTGAGTGACAATGAAAGATTTCCTCTGCCCTTGAATTTATTTCTTGACTCAGACGTGGTTATTCAGGTCAAAGAACGGGTCATTCCTTCCCCAAGGGCAATCTTGAAATGGACCTGTATGTGGTCTTGCCAAGTGTCTCTTGGTGGTGGCCACAGCTGCCCAGGGCCCTGTGGTCGGTGCTGTGAAGGACAGAGGCCCAGCAGAGGCCCAGCCCTGACGTACCTGCTACAGAGAGGATGACGACAGGGAGCCTGGCTGGGTCGGGGCTCGTGCTCAGCTCGGCTGCCAATAGCTCCAGCGAAGGGCGACTACGCCTCAGACAGCAGGGCCACCTGGTCCCTGTGAAAGCCTGCGAGCCAAGACTCTCTTGAGAGTGACAGTGCTGGACATGGCCTCTCTGTGGTCATGATGGCTCTGTCTATTTGTCCACTTATCAGATAGAGGGGGAGCCAGGGATGAGACTTGGTGCTTCTGTCTCCTCCAGATGCCACGCCTCTGGGGACGTGGTCAGCTGCCCCAGGCCCACGCTGCCCCAAGTGCTGCCCATGTCTGATGTGCAGCTGCTGGTCGAGCTCTGCCTGAGCGAGGGTTTCCTGCCGAGGGCTCAGTGGGGAGACCACTGGCAGACCATCGCAGACCACTGGCTCCCCAGCCACAACCAGGCAGGTTCAGACACCCATGGGAGGCATCACCGGGGCCCAAGCCGTGGCCTTTCCCACAAGCCTCCTTCCCAGGGCAGGTGTGGTGGGAACCCAAGTTGGCAGTGGGTTGAAGAGAGTAGTAAGAGGGTGACATGTGAGGGGGGTTGGCAGGGGTGCCCAACTGTGTCCCCATGGAGGAGGCCACGGACACCCTTGCTATGTGCCTGTGTGTGAGGTGACACACGTGTGCAGTGGCTCTCACCGGTGCCCCTTCCTCCCTTCTGCAGGAGGGAACATACCTGAGTGAGGACCCTCAATGGGGGTCCTGCCCAGCTAACCCAGGAGGTCCCTCAGGGCTTCCCCCCTTAGAACTCACCTGTTTGTAGGTTGGTGCACGACCAGATGGTTTAGGCTATGCTCTCCATTCAATCTCTCTGTGTTATCTTTTGCTAAAACTATTTACAAAATTTTGAAGATTATTTAGAAATTTGGGGAAAAGATGAAAACGTAAACTTTGTTCTCATTTTCAGAATCCCACGTTTGCCCTTTTCTGCCCTTCCCCCCCAAACAACTCCTTTCAAACTGTTGTGTTGTTTGGACAGAAGCCTATGCCCACTTTGGTGACCAGGTGTGCACTTTGGCACCTGGAGGCCTGGTCAGTCTGGACCGCCTCATCCCCTTGACAGGGCCCATCACGGCCACCAGCTGCGAAAGCCTCAGCTGCATGTGTTGTCCCACATTGGTCCCTTGTTCTTGCTGGGGAGGGCCTGTGTCCATGACCCACGTGGCTTGGTCCACAGGCATGGACTGTGGTGTTTAGCTGGTACCCAGCATGGCATAGATGGAGTCTAAGGAGCAGTTCGGCGTCACTGGAGGAAGGTCCCATCTTCCCAGAGCCCTGGGGACTTGGGGATATAAGAGACACCCAAAGGGCCCCCACATCTTGGCACGACACCTCCTCCCTGGGCCCAGCAGGGCTGTTAGCAGTGGGCAGTGTCCGGGCCAATTGCTGGGAGAGGTCTTGTGGCCTCACCTTCAGAGTGTCACAGGTGGACAACAGTTGAGCCCTCGGCCTCTCCTCTGGGGGCGCCTCCTCAGCAACTTTCCCCAAGAGGCTGTGTGAGTCTGGGTGGCCCTGGCACCTTTGCACACAGGCACTGGAGGGCACAGCAGGAGGCTCAGCCTGGAAGTCCAGGAGGGGCCCTGGGGAAGGGGCTCGGGGAGGGGCCCAGGCCTCTGAGTCCCTGCATACCCACTCCAGGTGCCCTCACTTTGGGAGGGAGAGCTCTGTCACCAGACCCCCATGCAAAGGAGTTGACAATGCCACTTCCTGCAGAATGCACAATGTTTGTCAACCAATGCGAATTTTCAAGGCCACTTTTTGTCTTTGGTTGCTTGGCTTTTCCAAACTGCTGTGACAATGGAATGTTAATGACAGTCGCTTTGGTCCAACAGATAAAAGTAAAGAGCTCTGCAGAGCGCCCTGCCCCCCTGCCCTGCTGCTGCACACGGAGAGGAAGAGCCGGGCTGGAGCCGAGGAGGACGAGGTCAGTTCCGGACCTGTGTGTTCTTAAAGATGCAAACCCCTCAAGCCAGTTTACTGCACGGCCTGTGCGTATGACGGCTGGTGCCGTGGGGGGCCCCACGGGCCAGGTAGGGCTCAGACACAGGAGCAGCCTGCGTCAGCTCTGCCCAGATCCGAGGCCCCGAGTCCACTGGGGGCCACTCCCCTGGGGCTGAATTTGGCTTTTCACATACATTTGTCCCTTTTTAGAAGGAAGAGAGGACACACAAGTGGCCAGGCTTCCTGCAGACAGCCACTGTTCAGGCTGGTGTAAAGAGAACCCACCGCACATTCGCTTTTTTTGAAAACCTTCTAATTTTAGGCCTTTCTCTGTGCCAATTTGCCAAATGGCATTTTAAAGGCTGGTCAGGATGCTGCATTTGATGCATCTAATGTTTTAACAGCACCATCCTTCCTCTGCATAACCCAGGGGACTCCCTTTTATGGCTACCTCTGAAAAATCACGAATCACACTTAATTGGCTCCCATCTGTCAAATACAGTGGCACTGCAGTCAGACACCTCTGTCTCTCAGTCACCTGGGCCAGGTGCTTCTGCCCCACGGACCCTGGGGTTTCCCCCGTCCCTCATTTCTGTTCCTATTCCTTCGAGTTGCTCCAGGATATGGTCACATAAGGCTCTCTTCTGCTTCCTGACCACCAGTGCCCCCGATCACCAGGGAAAATTTATCACAAATGCTAGTGCAAGTGAAACTTGATTTTTCTATAGGAGATTAACATCCACGCTAGAATTCCATATTAATTACACCGATAGCCTTTCTAGTGCCTTAAATAAATACTTTCTTCATCACTGGTTCTGTGAGTCTAATTCACTTTTATTACTTTAGTGTGGAACCTGAGTTTTATACAATGATTAGCCAGTTTTATCACCAACAGGAAATCATAACCAGCATGTCTCATGAAGACGACCTTGGTAATTAGCGGCAGAGAATCCCACCTTCCCCAAGTTTAAATGCCAGTCCCTATCACAAATTACACCCTACTATATTTGCTTGAATAATTAGCTGAGGAATCTACTACTCAGACTTCTCATTGAGTTTCTATTGTTCAATTAACTTTATAATGGAAACCCCCTCTAATTTCTCTAATTGAATTAGTAAAATAAACTCTGCTCTTAATACATATTTTTTGAGATAAGTGTTTCTGGGTGCTCCTTGTTATGTAGTTATTTATCCTGACTTTATTTCCTCATGGGAAAAAAAGATATTTGCTACTACCAGAAGCCCTAAACCTTTTTTTTTCTTATAAACTTAAGGATAATAGCGTAAATTACAGATTATTTATTAAATAGGATTATCTGTCAGAATGGATGGAGTACAGGGCAAGACCCCAGGGAAGTACCAGGATGAGCATACGTGAAGGAGACAGCGTATTGTCCTGGCTGTCACCTCTGAGTCTGAGGTGCCCGTCCCAAATGCACGTCCTGGCTGTCACCTCTGAGTATGAGGTGCCCGTCCCAAATGCACGTCCTGGCTGTCACCTCCTGAGTCTAAGGTGCCCTTCCCAGATGCACGTCCTGGCTGTCACCTCTGAGTATGAGGTGCCCGTCCCAGATGCACGTCCTGGCTGTCACCTCTGAGTCTAAGGTGCCCTTCCCAGATGCACATCCTGGCTGTCACCTCTGTGTCTGATGTGCCCTTCCCAGATGCACATCCTGGCTGTCACCTCTGTGTCTGAAGTGCCCGTCCCAAATGCATGTCCTGGCTGTCACCTCTGAGTCTAAGGTGCCCTTCCCAGATGCACGTCCTGGCTGTCACCTCTGAGTCTAAGGTGCCCTTCCCAGATGCACGTCCTGGCTGTCACCTCTGTGTCTGAAGTGCCCTTCCCAGATGCACGTCCTGGCTGTCACCTCTGCGTCTGAGGTGCCCGTCCCAGATGCACGTCCTGGCTGTCACCTCTGCGTCTGAGGTGCCCTTCCCAGATGCACGTCCTGGCTGTCACCTCTGCGTCTGAGGTGCCTGTCCCAGCTCTACCTCATGCTAGAGAGGAGCAGGCCGTTTCTGGGCCCCCTGGCTTCTCCCAGGCCTCTCATCCTTCTTGGCGTGGGCCCCCAGCCCTGGCCTCTCATCTCCCTAACACGGCCAACAGGAGGCAGCTTCACTCCTATCCGTGGTTTCACCGAAGGGCCACAGTTACTTCTGTGGGATTTAGTTCACCCTTGGCTTTTACAGCTACTGGAGGTTCTTTTCACCTTTTGTTTGAATTTTATGCTTCCAGATTTCCATAATTTAGCACTTGCCCACCTGCTCTGTTTGCAGGGTCTCAGTGGAGCCCTCGGGTCTTCAGCCCCACAGACAGGTGGGAGTTTTGGTGTGGTCCCTGTGTCCTGTGTGCCCGCCCCGGTAGGGCGTGGAATGTCGTCTGCATTTTATTTTGGTTGGTCAAGTCGTTAACCATCTTCTCACCTACATGGTCTCATAAAGTACTGACATCAACGATGGTAAAAACAGAGACTCCAAAAGTATAGGATGACATTCAGTTTTCTTAAATGAATCTAATTTCACCTGACATTTTCAGTTCAGGACGGGTTTTTGCTTTGAATAATGCATAGATATCTTTTAATCTCACCTGATTTTCCAAGACAGAGAAAATATAATCTATAGCATAGCATTGTAAGTTTGAGATTAAAACCATGGAAACAGCTGGAAGAAGAGAAAAGAAAAAAGTTTCTCACCACTAGCATTTTCTATACTTGCTGTGAGTTCACTTCTTTCTTATTATTTTGCAAAATTTTGATGGTACTTTATTTTTTATTTTTTTTAATTCCTCATTGCGATTTTGCAGTTCCCCTGGTAGAAACTCGGGTGTGTCTGCCCATCACTGAGCAGAGAGCTGGGGTCTGTCGCACTTCAGCACAGCCAGATGGGTTTGTCTGCATCTTGGGTCTCTGATTATGTCAGAGCTGTGATCGGCCAGCCATCTTTCTAATTTCAAACAACTTTTGCTTCTCTCCAAATTCTGTTCTAATCAAGTGTCCCAGCCTTTTTAACTTTAGGGACTAAATCTGTGTCATTCCAGCCACTGTACTGTTCAAATACTCCCTGTGTTCTAAGGGTGATGCTGTCACAACTGCCTGAGCATCACGACTGCCTGACAAAATGGAATGAGCACCTGAAGCCCCAGCGCCCAGCCCTGGCCCCCTGCCCGGCTGCTCTGGGAAGGTGGCAACTGCTGGGAGGCCAGATACTGTGGGGCAGGGTCATTCTTTAGGAACCTGGGTTTGTCCCTGCCTCCAGTCTTCACAGGACCTCCACATGCCCGCCCTGTCACTAAATGCAGTTTTCTCGTGGCATAGTGACTTGGGTGGGCTGCTGGGTGGTTCCTTTCTGGAGATGAGTGCAGTGGAATTTTCTGCCCCAAGGACATCCGGCTTAAGAGGCCCTCACTTGAGTGTCCCATCCCTGCTCCTGGGAAACAGGGAAGCATAGACGCCATAGGACAACCAGATGGCAGGGGGACTCTGTCCAGGTCACTCAACAGTCCATGGAGCCGTAGCTCTGTACTGTCAGCGTGCCTGCTCAGCCCTGAGGTCTTGCTGTACTGTAAGGCCATTATGTAGCTCTGCCTGCAGGAGACCTTTCTTATCTGCACGTGGCTGCCTGTAATTGAACGGGAGTGTTTAACACTAAAGTCGCCTCTCTCCTTCTCTTGATGCTAAAAGGAGCCCCCGTCGATGCTCAGGAGAGGAGAGGATGGCGCAACCAGAGGCAGCAGGCCCGTGGCCTCCACCCCCGTGCCCGGATCCCCCTGGTAAGATGCTTGAAAGCCTGAGAGCCAGGAGAAATGGTGTTGTCCTGTCCCAGCATTTGCCAGATGTTGCCCAAGGGAGAATGCATGCTCCTGAGGTGTATTGTGCTTTAAAAAATGAATGTGCAGCTCTTGGCAGGTGTAATTCTATACTACTGTCACATTCTGCAGGGAAAAATAGCATTCAAGTGATAAGTTATCCTGCTCTGATGGATTTGTGAAAATGCATTATATCGGCAGCGCTGTTGCACAGCTATCAGTGAAAGGAGGGGGTGAAGAAAATGCAGTAGCCGTAAGCTGAGAGGACTTTTTCTCCATGCCAAGAAGAATTGCCACTGAATGTTAATTAAAGACCGGCCTCGCTCTTGGGCCTCAGGGGAGGGTTCCGATCTCTGAGTATGCCACACTCCAAATACCTTCCACAAGGGAGCCACAGTCTTTGGCTTTTAAAAATGCCCTTTTATAATGGAGTCATTTGGAAGCAGAATAAAAAGGTTATTATAGTAAAAATTAGTTTTAAAACCTGAAGATTAGAGTGCAGTATACAACTGGGAGGAACAGCTAATTTAAAGAACAGAAATAGCAAGGCTTGTGTCCGTGCAGTGAGCTGGCTTCAGTGTACAGGGCAGCAGCCTGCTAATGGCTTCCAGCCCACACCAACCTCGCCTACGATGTAGGGCCTCCCTAGCAACTTGGGCCTGTTGCTACAGCTGTGCCCTACTCCCCTGTCATCTATCATGGAAAACCCTGCTCTCACCTGGGGGGTGGGTGGGGGTGGCTGATAGCCTGCTGCCCGGGCTGGGGCACTTCTGTACCCTGGGGGCTCCCTTGGGTGAGGCCTCTGATTCTGGGGGTGGGCTGCTTGCCTGGGGACCCCTTCTCCAGCTTCTGGATGTCCTGAGAGTCAATTTGATCCTCTCAAGGTCACACCCCACAGGTTAAGGCTCAGTGCCACCAGGCTGCCCCCACCCCTTTAGACGGTATCTGCAGTGGGGTCCTTAGGCTGCCTGAAGTTCTGCTCAGCTAACCTCACATTTAGAGTTCCTGTGATTTCCCCTGGTCATGATAATTTTCTAGAATGACTCACAGAACTCAGGAAAGCACTTGTATTAGTTATAGTTTGATTATAAAGAATGAATCTTGGGAATAGCCTGGGGGCGGAGGGACAAGGCAAAAGACAGGGGTGGGGGCAGAAGACACTTTCTCACACTACACAGCCCAGCCCTGCACGCCCAGGCTGGACAGTGCCCTGGCTCCTGGGCCACAGACCTGTACAGCCTGTGAGGGCGCTGAGTGCTGCTGCTGGCCGCTGTGACACATGTGTATGTGTGCGCCTAACTCAGAAAAGGGACAGCAAAAAGGCCTGTGTAGTCTCATGACACTGCTGTCTTATATGTGGTCTGTGGTCAACCAGCAGAAAATGTTAGTTATATGGAACATGACTAAATATATACACACACACACACACATATATATGTGTGTAACATGAGAGGACCGTACCATTAGGTCACACTGTTTGCATTAGTGAGGTAAAGTCCTAGTTGTAGTTATGACCTTCACCCAGGAAGTGTCCATGTACCGGTACATTCCACCTGTTAGGTAGGAACTTACAACCCCCCCACCTCTCCCCACCCTCCCTCCTTCCCCCTCCGTCCCCCTCCCTTCTTGAATTTAATTGACTTTGTCTCTCATCATTGCTCATCTAAGTTTCAATTTAGCACTGAGTACATGGGATACTTGATTTTCCATTCTTGTGATATTTAAGAGAATGTTTTCCAAATCCATCCAAGCTGTTAACAAGAAATACAAAATCTCCATCTTTCTCATGGCTGAATAGTGTTCCACAGTATACATAGTCCCCAGTTTGCTAATCCATTCATGTGTTGATGGGCACGTGGGTTGTTTCCATGTCTTTACTATTGTAAATTGGGCTGCTATAAATACTCGAGTGCAATGTCCTCATGATAAAAGGACTTTTTTTTACTCTGGGTAGATACCTAGTAATGGGATTGCAGGATCAAATGGAAGGTCGACTTTTAGCTCTTTGAATAGTCTCCATCCTTCTTTCCACAGCAGCTGCATATATATTTTATCACAGCACAGACTCTGTTTCAGAACTTCTGTAACCAAGTGCTCAGATGTGCTCCTAAGACAGGCACGCTGCATAAATGATGTTTGGGGGATTGGGATAAACTCGGTTCAACCATGTGGACCCATCACCCTGCTTCCGGGACACTGCCCTTAGGGGAGTACGACTAGGTTGTTCTTCCCTAAGGCTGAGTTGGCACACAATGCTGAATGGGACCAGCTGTGCCCATGCTGCCTTCTCTCTGGTGGCCGTTGGCTGTAAGCTGAAGCCCAGGGTGGGCCTGAGTGGAGACACAGCCTCCCCGCACAGAAGGAGAAGGAGGGTGCTGGGGGACCCTGCCTCAGGACAGGACCGTGAGCAGGTCCTGGTGAGTTTCTGAGGGCAGACAGTAAATGATACAATGGACCTGGGTTGGTGTGGGCATCAAGAAAGATGGCTGGAATGAGGGAGTGTCTGGGAACAGTGCTGCCGGGTCAAGGCAGCTGGTGAGGGCTAAGGCAGAGCAGCTGAGGTGCCCAGGACCTGTGAGACTTCCCAGTCTTCACACTGCGTGATGCCAGGATGGTGGAAAGCAGGCTTCTAGCCATGTTATCTCTAGCCAGCCAGTGTGATAGACTAGGGGAGCCCCCTGCAAGAATACCCAGCTGGGCAGTGGCTAGGTTATGCTGCTATAGGAAAAAAGCTGAATGCTTACAAGTGGACGGAGAAGCCCCCGGTGGAGTGCACTGTGTGTATCAGAGCGAGGCCCGTGTGCTGGGACCCAGGCAGTATCACGGAGGGATGAGGCCCCCTTCCCTGTGAGCCTCCTTCTAAGCTCAGAAGCACGTGAGCACAAGCTCCCTGGGTTTGTTGGGCAGTCCCACTGGGTGAAGAATGGCTGTGTTGGCAGCTCCCAACACGGCAGGGCTTACCCTTGCCCTGGAAAGTGGAGAGAGCTGAACTTTGCAGCGAGAAGGGGCTGCTCCAGACCCCGGCTTCTCTCACTGCTGTGTGCTCTGCTGTGAAAGGGCTTGGTGTGCACTCTGGCATGGCACACGTTCCTGACACTGCAGTCTGTCTCCAGGAGCACTCAGCTCCTGCCCCTGAGGGCTGTGACTACTTCACTGAGTCGCTCAAATCTTCTGCCATGACCCATTTCTTGGGGGTTTGCTAGGAGTCAGCATTCCCCCCGAATCACCAGGTCCTCAGAAAGACTCCTGAGTAGGGGTTAGGGGAGAGGAACTTGGCTCTATCTTGGGTCTCCCGAGAATTACTGGTGGCTTGGGAAGGTTGCCCTCACCCAGGTAGAGAATGTTCCCGGGGCAGCAGCCACTTTGAACTTTCTTGTAAGGCCAGCAGAGTTCTCAGTAGGACCTTGGGCAGAGCCCTCAGGATTAGGGAGATGTGTGGAATCGGAAGGGGCCCAGTGATGGCTTCCGTGAGGTGCAGCTGCCCATCACGGCTACAGTCCAGTGAGCTCAGCGTCCATCATCTCAGCAAGGACACAAGACCACGAGGTCGACTGCATCCACAAGACTCTTGCACGTGGCTGGCAGGGTGTGGCTGTGGTGTGCCTGTTTGGCCTGCTTGACAAAGGGAAGCCCTATCCACGGCCTTACTGGTCCTTCTCTGTGGAGGTCTGGACTGCAGTGTACCTGTGCATAGGTCGCCATGGCTGGCTGTGATCAGAGAAATGTCCAGCACTTGGTCAGGAGAGGCGTCTATATGGAAGTGGGTGGGAAGGATGCTGACCAGATAGGTCCCTAGGAGGTGGGCTCAGGGCCATCTGGGGCCCACAGGTGCCATTAGCTGAAATAAGGACAAGATGGGCAGTCAGGATGGCTGACAGTTCACAGAGTGGGTCTCTGTACTTCTCATGGTGAAAGCCTGGCGCTCGGCGTGCGTCTCTGGAGCCTCCTCCTTGTCCGTCCCCAAGAGGACACATCCTCTCCACAGTGGACCCCAGGCAGTCAGCCAGGTGGCCAGCTCAGCCAGATCCCAGAATTAGACACTCTGTCTATGCAAGTTCAGACCACACAATTCTCCTAAGAAAACCTGGCTGCTAGAGGGTCCGTGCAGGTGGGGCAAGCTGGGCTGACACAGGCTCGGGGGGGGGGGGGGATTCCTCAGAACGCCGCAGAGCTGTGGGGGGCAGCTGGAATCCCACCAACTAGGAGGTGAAAAGCTTTGGAATATACTCAAAGCATCTAAAATACAAATAAAATTGTTCTGACTCCTGGTTAACTTTTTCACTGTGGTTACATTTTAATAAAGCCAGGGCTGAGGAACGCATTGGTAGTGAGGACGGCAGAGTGAACCTTTGCAGGGGAGAAACTTGCCTCCCAGGTGGACGTCCCCCAGCACTTTTGTGATTGGTACTTGCACCTTGAAAAATATCCCACAGAGTGAAAAGTCCATGGAAATGGGTTTTAAAATGAGGAGAGTGAAGGGTGGCGTTTCTCCTGATCCCTGCAGAAATGTGGCGTTCTCAGGTGGACAGCAGCGGCCTCCGTCCTTCCCGCATGTTCTGACTGCCAGGAGGGGTGGCAGGATGTGCAGTCTCCTTGGAACTATTAACGTGGTGCTAAGCAAAATGCAAAATCAATGCTCTGACAGTGAATAAAAATGAAGAACGAGTCAACTAGTCTTCCTTGCCTAACCGCCTGGCTGTTTTAACCATTAAAAATGGTTTCAGATCCCAGAATAATTTTCGTACCAACTCTGCTGTTGAGAACTCCCTCAGCTCCGTGCTGTCGGGGGTTCCAGGACGCCGTAATCTGAGGTCTGGCATGTTAAGAAAACTAAGGGTGGTGAAGTCTGCGTACACGCTCCCATGCTGTGAGATCCTGCCCCCATAAATGGGGGACTCAGCCTGTACAATGAAATTAAAATGATTTTTTTTTTAAATCTCCGGCTTCTAGGCATGTTAACACTAAAATAAAATTGTTTTAATTCTTTTAGGAATATCTGTTTCTTCTTCATCTCTTTTTATAATTTGGTTTTTAGCCCAAATAGTAACTTTGAAGGAATTAAGCTACCGTCTTTTCAGGCCATAATTAAAATGGTTTTCTTAGACTTGTAGATATCATTGGGGAAATTGCAAAAGTGATTATGCCATAGAGTGTAAAATCCATGAGCTTCTGGATTAAATAACGGTGTCAAGGCCAATGGTTAGTTAGCATCTTAAAATTACCTGAAAGACTGTAGATTTGTGAATAATTAGCTATTTTATGAAATAAAACAATATATTGAACACTGAGTTTAACATCATAGCATCTTGTAAAGTTTCTGGAATGATACAGTGTGAGCCTTGGTCAGCGTTCTGTAGTACTCCAACCCCGGGGGCTCTGTTCATGCCATGGAGAAGGGTGAAGGTGGGCCCTAAAAAAGAGCAGGGACGTGTGACCTTCATCAGAACACTGACACTGTCAGAAGGTCCCACTGCCTACCAAAGCTGATTCATGTTTTACCCTAAGAAGCAAAAGTAGTTAAAGTGCAAGAGGCCCACAAGGCCCTGCCAAAGTGGTGCGGGTTAGTCCTGTCGATGGCAGGGACATTGTCCAGCAGAGAAGCCGCAGGCTCACTTTATATTTCTGCCTGGGAGAGGTAGGCGGTGTGGGCAGACCCATCGATGCTAGAGGTAGGCGGTGTGGCCAGACCCCAGCGATGCTGGAGGTCGGTGTCCCACTGCATCTGATTGATGCTGCTTAGTCCCAGGTGCGTTTCCTGGAGCTCCTGATTGTATGTTAACAACTTGCCTTTGGTTCTCACTTTGATAGTTTAGTACCTGTTATTGACATCCTTTCATTAATTCATAACTGTTTATTGGGTGTAATATTTTAAAAATTGTTCTCTAGATTTTCTAAACATAGATATTACACATTTGACTTCAAAGCCGTTGCATATTATAGACAGGCTCTGGGTGAGGCTGGTAGAACTTTTCTGGAGAGACAGGGAAAGTTTCCTGAGGCATCATACATACGGATGACACTTGACAAGAGAAAGGTAATTAGAAATTATGGGTATTAGGAGAGACGTTGGCTCAGTCCGTCAGCATGTGCCAGTCTCTCCCGTGTGCTGTGGCTTGATGTGCAATGGTGCTCCCTAAACTTAGAGATGGCACATCACTCTTCTCGGAAAACACAGCACAGAAGAGAAACCAAATGTCACTCTGTCCCCTTTGCATAATCAAGTCTTTTATTATGTCAGAGAAGAGACAGGGAAGGAGTTCCTTGTCAGGGAGGGGACACTGATGCTGCCTTAAATGTCAGAGTGGCTTTGGCAGGCAGGTGTGGGAGGAGGAGTGGCGAGGTTGCCATTTAGAGCTGAATTGCCGGCCCAATGCGCTAATGCCCAGAATGAGCCTCCTGGAGGCTTTGCGTCTGCTCTTAACTAGGCCAGGCAGACAGTCATCCAGGGTCCCGGCTGGCCGGTCAGTGCCTGCTGACCACTGACTGGTGTTCTACGCAGCTCCTTGTCTAGCAATGAGAAAATGAGTTTATGTGAGATGACTAAAGATCAATGGGTAAGATCTGTCAAGAGTTGTGCAAAGAAGTGCAGAGTAACAACTTCGAGAACACAGATGTGTGAGCCTGGGTTGGGTGGAGCCTGGCAGCATCAGGGAGCCCCCTGGCAGCATGGCGGAGGGCACCCCCACCCAGCTGGCCACCGTCTGGCAATTGGTCTCTCTGGTGGGCCTCCCCTGTGTGTCTCTTATCTCAGAAAGAAGAAAGCAGGTGGCCACTCTTCACCTTCTGGGGAAAAAAGTGCCAAGTGGTTGTTTTCAGAAGACTGAAGTCATGTGTCCTTGGAATTCTGTGCTCTGGCTGTGTGGCACACACCCGTCCAGTTCCTCCAGGACCTTCTGTCTAGAACAGTGGTTCTCAACCTTCCTAATGCCAAGGCCCTTTAATACAGTTCCTGTGGGTCACAACCCACAGGTTGAGAACTACTGGTAGAAGGTCATTGTGATGCCACTATCCCAACTTTGCAGAAAAAGAGGCACTTCCCATGTCCTGAAGGTGAGAAGTGTTGAGCCGTGAGGCAGCAGGCCCCAGGCACAGCACTGGCCTGGCAGGCATGGGGCAGCATGACTGAGGTGGGCCTCGTTCTGGTCCATAGCTTCAGATAGACAGCTGCAGGCTGTGTGTCCTTCCCCAGTGACTATTGCGGTCAGAGATGCCATGTTGGAGAACAAGCTCTGGGGGAGCACTCTATACTCTCCTCCTAACAAGTCTGGGGGGAGCACTCTACACTCTCCTCCCAACAGGCTCAATGGGAGGAGCACTCTACACTCTCCTTATGAGCTCTGGGTGGGGGAAGACTCTACACTTTCCTCCTAACAAGCTCTGAGGGGAGGACTCTACACTTTCCTCCTAACAAACTCTGGGTGAGCATTCTACACTCACCTCCTAACAAGTCTGGGAGGAGCACTCTACACTCTCCTAATAAGCTCTGGGAGGAGCACTCTACACTCTCCTAACAAGTCTGGGGGGAGCACTCTATACTCTCCTAACAAGTCTGGGGGGAGCACTCTACACTCTCCTCCCAACAGACTCTATGGGGGGAGCACTCTACACTCTCCTCCCAACAGGCTCTATGGGGGGAGCACTCTACACTCTCCTATAAGCTCTGGGGGGAGCACTCTACACTCTCCTTCTAATAATCTCTGTTTTGAGCAGTCTAAACTCTCCTTCTAATAATTTCTGTGTGGAGCAGTCTACACTCTCCTTCTAATAAGCTCTGGGAGGAACACTCTACACTCTCCTAACAAGTCTGGGGGGAGCAGTCTACACTCTCCTCCTAACAAGTCTGGGGGAGCAGTCTACACTCTCCTCCCAACAGGCTCTATTGGGGGAGCACTCTACACTCTCCTAATAAGCTCTGGGGGGAGCACTCTACACTCTCGTTCTAATAAGCTCTGGGGGGAGCACTCTACACTCTCCTAATAAGCTCTGGGGGAACACTCTACACTCTCCTCCTAACAAGCTCTGGGGGAGGACTCTACTCTCCTAACAAGTCTGGGGGGAGCACTCTACACTCTCCTAACAAGCTCTGGAGGGAGCACTATACACTTTAATAAGTTATAGGGGGAGTACTCTATACTCCTAACAAGCTCGGGAAGAGGGAGCACTCCACACTCTCCTCCTTAATCTTTGTGGCCCTAAGCCTCACAGTCCCTCCCCCATCTGTCAACTGGAAGAACCTGGCCTCTTAACTCTGCCGAGCTGAGTCCATTCCTTCTGGGACACAAAGCCCCAAGGAAGGTAGGAGCATGGGAACGGGGGGAGAACATAGCACAGGCCACGGGGCAGTGCCGTCCACGCTGAGACTGCAGCAGACCTTTGTGTGTCAGGGAATGGGTGGGGCAGTTCTCCCCACAGTGAGCAGAGAGTAGGGTGTGGAGAGGGAGCAGGAAGTCGTCCTCACCTTGGAGCTGAGATTCCTCTTGTAGGAGAAAGCACCACCCACAGTTCATTTGATCAAATCCAGGCTTCTGAACATGGATGTGCCAGGTTTAAATAGCTCTGATGCACTAATTATATCCTCTGGGATATGGGGCGGCTAAAGAGAAGAGGGGCTATGGCAGCTATCCAGAAATCATATGGCGTGATTAAAGAGGGAATTGCACACATCCTACTTAGAATGGGCATAACTAGTACGTAAAATTAATTTTGCATGTCACAGCTGGCTCCATCTCGTTGAAACCAACCGTGGCAAGTGGATGGGTAGATTTCTCCTGGGGAATTGGGTTTATTTACCTGCTGTAGGCTCTTTGGTTCAACGCCACACGTTCCCCAAGGGTGCGGGACCCTGTTCTCTGTGGTCTGTATGTAAATGTGCTGTGTGTTAACTGCTGTCACTCTGCCTTCCCCTGGGTGGTAATCCCCTATTAAGTCCTAATTAGCTCCACTCCTCCCTGGCTTTAGAAGCTTGGAGGTGGCGACGTGGGGAGCTGGCAGTTCCTACACTTTGAGGCACTGTGGGGTGCTGGGTGTCCCTGCCTTAGGACTTGCAGTGGGCCTCCCCAGCACGAGGAGATTACAGCATCAGTGCATCCTCTGGAGCTTGGGCTTGGCAACAGAGAGAGACTGATGTGGGGAGAATGTGTCCAAATACATATAAAGACCCAAATGTAAGGTCTTTTTCCTAAGTTAATAACAAAGTCTGGAGGCCAATGAGGAAAACACCTCAGGAACTCAAAGGGAAACATGAGTTCACAGGATAGAGTCACGTGGGCCTTCTCACTAGAAAGGTCTGGCTCATGTGTTTTTGGTGTCAGCATGTCGCAGCCCATGGGGAAAGGCACACGCCCACATCAGGCACAAGGCCAGTAGCTCCTGCAGCGGCAGGAGCCGAAGAGGCAGAAACTGAGCTCCCCCCAGAGAGGCAGGAACCCGGCTCCTCCCAGAGGGGCAGGGACCCAGCTCCCCCCAAGAGGCAGGAACCCGGCTCCCCCCAGATGGGCAGGAACATGCCTCCCCCCCAGAGGGGCAGGGACCTGGCTCCTCCCAGAGGGGCAGGAACCCAGCTCCCCCCAAGAGGCAGGAACCCGGCTCCTCCCAGAGGGGCAGGGACCCAGCTCCCCCCGAGAGGCAGGAACCCGGCTCCCCCCAGATGGGCAGGAACATGCCTCCCCCCCAGAGGGGCAGGGACCCGGCTCCCCCCAGATGGGCAGGAACATGCCTCCCCCCCAGAGAGGCAGGAACCCAGCTTCCCCCAGATGGGCAGGAACATGCCTCCCCCCCAGAGGGGCAGGGACCCGGCTCCTCCCAGAGGGGCAGGGACCCAGCTCCCCCCAAGAGGCAGGAACCCGGCTCCTCCCAGAGGGGCAGGGACCCAGCTCCCCCTGAGAGGCAGGAACCCGGCTCCCCCCAGATGGGCAGGAACATGCCTCCCCCCCAGAGGGGCAGGGACCCGGCTCCCCCCGAGAGGCAGGAACCCAGCTCCCCCCAGAGAGGCAGGAACCCAGCCCCCCTGCCCCCCAGGGAGGAGCCCAGCCCACTTGAGTTGCTCTGGTCTTTGGTGAACATTTAGTTTCTGGTGGTGACCAGGACACCTGGAGGAATTCAGATGGGTCCCACAGCCCTTGCCAGAGGTCAGCCTCGCCTGGAAAGCCCTGCCCTTTCCTCCCTTCACAAAAGGAGGTCACCTGTCCAGTGGCCCTCATGCCATTCAGCTAACATTGGGGGTCTTCAGTGGGTTCCCAACTCCCTTCTGTATGACCTCCCAGGCCCACCTGAACAGATTCACCTGAAGGGATTCACCTGTCCAGACCCGCTGGCTGGCCCTGAACCCATGTACATGCATTTGTATGTGTGTGTGTGTGTGTATATGGTGTGTACAGGTATATGGTGTGTGCCTGTGTGCATGTCTGTAGCATATGCGTGTGTATAGGTGTGTGTGTGTGTATGTGGTATGTGCAGGTGTGTGGTGTGTGCCTGTGTGCGTGTATGTACAGGTATGTGGTGTATGCGTGTGTGCAGGTGTGTGGTGTGTGCACGCACATGTGCAGGTATGTGGTGTGTGCCTGTGTGTGTGTATGTACAGGTATGTGATATGTGTGTGTGTGCAGGTGTGTGCCTGATGTCCCTTTGACCTCTGCTTCCTCCCCTGACTCTGACCTTCCTGCCTCCCTCTTATGAGAACCTTGGGATTAGATTTAGGGCTATAAGCCAGGATACTGCTCAATCTCAAGGTCTTAATTGCATCTGCAAAGCTCTGTTTACCATGTAATGTGACATATTCACGGGTTCTGGGGATTATAATTGGATATCTTTGAAGTCATTATTTTGTTCCCCATACCAATGAATGTGGCCCGGCTAGGCAGTGAGTCCCACAGACCCTCCTAGGGTCTGGGAGTCCCCTAGTCTGCCCGGAGTTGCCAGCACACGAGATTTAGCCCTAGAGTCCTCAGCCCGGCCAGTGGACCATGGCCAGCTAGCTGAGCATGGAGGGATTGGCCCAGATTTGGCTTCCTGCAGACCCTGTGTGAAGGTGGCAGGAGGGAGGGGCTGTGAGTGGGCTATGGGGGCCTCGGAAGTACCCCATGTGCACCTTGTTGGCTGAGGTCCTCCTCGGGGGGACCACCATAGCCAGAGGTGCTCGTGAGGGCTGTTTCCCACAGCCCAGAAGTCGCAGGAGCTGTAGGTTCAGTAACTCCATAGGTTACTGTAGGAGGTGGGGGGAGGGACCCTGCCCAGGGGCACCTTCTGGGAGGTGCAGACCAGGAATGGGCCTGGGTACCACAGGGGCTGGTTCCCTGCAGCACCCAGAGTCCAGCCTGGCTGGCCTCGCCTGGCCCCACCCCGGGGGGACGCCCTGCACATCCCCTTGAGGAGGGCCTTTCTTCTCTTTCTTTTTTCCTTTGCTTCATTTTTTTTTTTACCCTTTTCTGATAACCTTTCACAGATAAAGGGTTTTAAAATTGCAAATTATTCCTTTCAGATATTGTAAATTTCCATATTTGAAAGTACAAGACTTAATTCTTTGCTCTTCTCAAAATGAACAGCTACCAGGGCTCTCCTTCTGAGGGAGGTGGCACCTTTGATTATTTCTGCCTCTGAAGAGCAGTGAGCTGGGGCCGTGTGCCCCTCTGTGGCCACGCTCCGCTCTGTCAGGGAAGTCCAGGGAGCCGTTCTCCAAATGGCTCTGTTCCTGCATCTGAGGCCAGGGTTGCCCTAGAGAGCTCAGGATCTGAATTGGAATCTCACTGAGCCAGACACAGCTGCTGTGAGGGAGGCGCTCTGACCTTGTGTGACCTTGCTAAGCTGCTTGGCTTCTCTGAGAGTTGGTTAAAGGTCAGTCAAAAAGATGTCGAGCTGTTAATCAAATAAGACACAATTCGAGAAAGTTCTATATAGCAGCCAGCAGCCCGGCTTCCGCATCATTATCCACACTCTGCATAGTAAGCTTTGCAAGCCCACGGCTGCTAGATCTGTAGGGACTCCGCCACCACCTCCTAACGGTCTCTCTTCACGCAGGTGCGTGGTCTGGACAGGAGACGACCGGGTTTTCTTCTTCAACCCCACGATGCAGCTGTCAGTCTGGGAGAAGCCTACGGACCTCAAGGACCGCGGGGACCTCAACAGGATCATTGAGGACCCGCCCCACAAGCGCAAGCTGGGGGCCTCAGCAAGTAAGTAGGAGGCAGGTTAGGGGGCCCCTTGTAGTGTTTATGCCGTCTGTTTCTAATGATCGTGAGATAAAGCAGGTTTTCTTGGTTATGTTGAAAATTGGTTATCAAGGAATCACGTGTACAAGTACAGGACTTATTAATTGCGCTTTAATGGCACTTTCTGCAGAAACCTTGATCCTTCCGTGGTAGGTGGTTGGCTGTCTTATGCATCACGTAAGGTGGTTTGATGCACGAAGCCCACTCACTCCATCAGCCATTGCAAGTCCCTTGGCAATGTCATTGTCACCAGCATCTTATTCTTGTTCCAAATGTCTTACCAGCTCCACTTGGGACCCCAGCTGCACACACGGTCAGGTATATTTCCTCCCACTTATGGGTTCACTGTAGACCTTTGTGTACATCGATATGCTGTTGCATTTGGAAACTAAATAAAATCCCACACTCTGAGAAGAAAGGTCCTCTAGGGTAGAGAAATGGGGTTCTTGGCAGAGCAGCTGCTTCTGATGATGCTCTTATAAAACTAGTTTTAGCAAGAGTCAGAGAATTTCCAGCATTTTCAGGAAGGGTCCTTTCCAATTAGATCCAGTACATCTTTTATGAGCTGATGGGTTGGGAAGCCCCACCCCTAAGCATATGGGGACACATTGTGTTGACTCTGCTGGGGGCCTCTGGGGCAGGAGTGCCCACCCAGCCGACATGCGGAATGTGGGTGTGGGGCCAGGAAGGGGCTCAGGATCTCAGGGCCTTGATAACAGGTGTGTGTTTCACTTCTGTAGGGTTTTTTTATTGGGTCTGTAATGATATTTTCAATTCCCCAGCACGTAGGGCTAACAATATATGGTATCCACCTGCACTTGGACGGGAACATTAGAAGACAATATTACAAAGGTTCTCTTAACAGTTTCAACAGTAAAGCATTGCTCTCGCAAAGCTGCTACTAGTCTTGTAAGACTGAGACAAGTTTAGTATGTTTATTTCACTTTAAGGTAATGATAACACTCTCCAGAGAGCTCGAGTCAACCGATTTGGGAAAAGGAAAAAAAATGCTGTAGTGCATATTTAACTGAATCTGAAAAATGTTGCTGCATTCATGGACAATAAGGATTCATTTATGATTCTGTTTCCTCCTTTGATCAAGTGGCATTCATTATTAAAAGCGATATTTTGCATCCTGAAAGATTGCGAAAAGAATCATTACAGAGAACAATCTCTCGAGAGTTGTACTCGTGGACGAGAGCATCCTGCACAATTTAGGAAGATCAGGAGATCCTCAAATCCCACGAGAAACATTAAGACACAGTTAATCTTAGCCATGATCTTATTTTCTTGGCAA
This sequence comes from Arctocebus calabarensis, assembly GCA_963573935.1. Taxonomy (NCBI): domain Eukaryota; kingdom Metazoa; phylum Chordata; class Mammalia; order Primates; family Lorisidae; genus Arctocebus; species Arctocebus calabarensis. Next base: position 36,636 of record CAUYON010038571.1, read on the forward strand.
AAGCCAAATAGGGCAGGTGGGTTCCTCCCTCCTTCCCTCAGCGCGTGCTCTTATAGATAATTGGGTGCGGTTTCATCCCCCCCCCCAAGAATCAGTAGGAATGAGAAAGAAATGAACTGATTAGAAGTCAGTGCACAGTTGCTCTCATTTCTATTGTTTGAGCAAAATCAGGCCAGGTCTGCAGAGAACCAGGGAGGTGTCTGCAGAGCACCCCACGGGGCGACCTGCCACCCCAGGCTTGTGGGGGCTGATGGAAGAGACTAGGGTTCCCCAGATGGTGCTGCTCCCCTCTGCTAACAGGAGTCTTATTTCATACTTATGAAGGGGAAGAGTGGGGCCTTAGCTCTAGCAAGCATAGCCAGAAATATCAGATCCATTTAGATTCCACCTGTCCCAGCATCTTCTTCTACATCACGTTGTTGTGGTGGATGGAACTGCCTCGGTAGACCTGTGATCACAGAACTACATGCAGCATTTTCCAGTGGGTGGAAATACTACGTGCTGCTAAATGCAGTTGCAAAACGACTTTTAGCCTTACCTCCCTCCTCTTATAAGAAGAGGAGGATGAGATGGCCTTAAACTACTTCCTTTTTCTTAACTTGAATCTTAAGAATATGCAAGAGATCTCAATGCTCAACTTCTAGTTTCTGGGTATAATGGATATTTCGGACTGGAATTTCTAACTTCCCAAAGTCCACCGGAGAGCTTTACTGAAAAACAATCAGGACAGGAGGAGTTTCTGGAGGAGTAATTAATGCTAAGGATCATAGTTAGTGACCTCCAGCCGTCACCAGCAAAGTGGCATTTTCCCTGGCTGCCCACTTGTAATTACCCACCGATGGATTTAACGCTAATTATAATAAGATTAGGGGACATTTCTGCCCGTGGAGAATGCTTTTTTTTTTTTTTTTTTCACATTTTGTTCAGCCAAGAGTCATTGTAGATTTGAATATACTGATACTTATTTCTTATCTGAAATAAAATTAGTAAGCATTTTAGTTGATATCTGTTATTTGGCAAGAGGCAAAGTGAAATGAATTTTGTAAAGTGGCTGCCAATTTGCCTGCTGTTAGGCCTTAGATGTGAGTGAGCGTGTGTGGTGAGGAATCGGGGTGTGGAAGTGTTAGCTAACAGTGTTAGGCAGTTTATGGGGCGTGGGACGCAGAGGTGCCAGGAGTGCTGGGCCACCGTCACTCTGCAGATGAGGGGGGAGCACCGCCGGTGTCCTGTCTCCTGCTCACCGGGGCCCTGAGTGCATCCTGTGTCATCTCCTGCTCACCCAGCAGCACTTTCAGTCTCTCTCGGCTGCAGCAGCTGCCTGGCCAGTTGAGGATAAAGGCCGTTTGCTCTACAGTGAAAGAAGTACCAGGCGTCCTGGAACCCCTCCCTTCTGCACTGTGCTGCTCCGGGTACGAGACGCGTCAGTTTGGAGGAAGCTCCCTGGCGGCTCTCCACAGCTGGTTTCCAGGGCCCCTCAAACCTGTGGGAGTCAGCAGCCCAGGCCTCTCGGCCACGTAGGTGATGCACCTGCAGCTCCGTCTGCCCTGTGCTGGGAGGTTTGGCGCTGCTGGACGGGACACGGCTGGTGGGCTCTTCTGGGGTGCAGGAAGGGAGGGGAAAAGGGGCATAAATGTGCCTCCTGCATTTCTGTCTCCTGCCAGCACCCCATGACCAAGGAGGGCAGGAAGCCTGGGGCGTACGAACTGAAGGGGGGTGGGCATCCTCCCCACCACAGCATGAGGGCCTCTTGTTCCGCATGTAGCCCCAGCCTGGTTTCATTTGCTTCTCAGCCCTGTGAGATGGTGCCACCAGGGCTGTACCCATTGCTACTGCAGCAAACTACCACAAAATGGCTTAAAAACACACAAATGGGTTATCACACAGCTCCGGAGTCCCATGTAAGTCTCAGTGGCCAACAGGGCTCTGTCCTTCCTGCCTCACCAGCATCTCAAGGTCACCTGATTGGCTCGGCTTAGAGCCCTTCTTCTGGCTTTAGTCCCCGCTCTGGCTCTGACCTCTGCCTCTCCCCCACTGCCAAGGTCCCTGTGATCACATGTGTGACACGGGACTGCCTCCCCTCTCAAGGTGAGTTTGCAGCAGCCTCAGCTCCCTGAACATATAGCCTAAGGGATTCACAGGCCCGGAGTGGGGGCTGGACATTGTTGGGGTCTCTGTGCTGTGACCCAGGCCGGTTTTACTGACCAGAATTCAATCACACACATCTAGTGAGTAAGGGGCTGGAATTTGCAGACCAGGGTCTGACTCCAGAGCACAGGAGGAAGGACACCTTGGCCCCCATCTAAAGTACACATGGAGCCAGGTGGCCCTCATACCAGTGAGAACAGTGGGGCAGCTTTACACTCACACTGGCTGGCCCCTGGCCTGCGGTAGAGATGACATGGACTTCACTAGCTTCAGCTGCTCTGTGAACATGCTGGACATTTATATTCAAGACAAATGTAAATTGGTAACATGCATTTCCCTAAGTAGAGTATAGCACCAACCCCAGAGTAAACACAGCTGTGAGAAGGGAACGGGTCACTTCCCTTAGCACTGTTGGGCCAAGACAGTGCACACAATTGCCAAATCACAATGGATCCAGGTCACCAGGGACACTGCAAAGATAAATGCTGGAGCTCTCCAGGTGGGCGGGGCTCTCTGGGGAGGGGCATCCAGGGGTGGGGCTACCCAGGGGCAGGGCTACCCAGGGGCGGGGCTACCCAGAATGGAAGACTCTCCACAGTGGTAAGCCTGTGCATTGTTCTTTCCCAGGGGTCTTAAGGCGACTTGTGAGGTCCTCCCTGGGCTCTAGGAGGAACCCTGCCCTTCCATGAGACCTAGGTTTTGTGTCCTGCACACCTGCCAGCCTCCAGGGCTGAGCCTCCTCTGTACAATGGATGAACCAGGGGACTTTGGTCAGTCTCCATGACAAGGCCCCAGGGTAAGGCAGAGGAGCTGAGACAGGTCACCCCTGCAGGGAATCTCTATAGCCTTTTGCAGGAAGCAGTGCCTGTGAGACTCCTGGTGGCACTTGGAAGTGGCCTGTGCAGGGGAAGAAATAGGAGGAGGCATTGGCACTGGGGACATTCTAGTGACAGTCTGTGGGCTGCTGTAGTTACACTCCCCTCTCAGCCTGCTGTGTTGAGTCTCAGCATCTCAGCAGAGGCCTCCCAGGCTCTGGGAACCCTGCTTAGTTAGCGTTGATTTGACGCAGAGACATGTTGGGGGTGGGGGCAGGAATAGCATCAGTCAGAGTAGTTTCCCTGAAACCTAGTCTGTCTATCCCCACCCACTGCCTGGCCCAGGAGCAAAGGAAGGAGGGGTAACTTCCTCCTAAACCAGTCATTTCTGTATGTGATTGCTATGACTGACTAGCTGCTGAGTTCCGTGTGGGGTGCCGGGGTGAGCCCCTGCTGGGCAGGGGGGACATGTCTGTGATGTGGGGGGCAGAGAGGACAGAGGCAGGGGGCAGTTGGAGCTAAGGGAGTGCCTAGGGGTGCTCCTTGAAGAAGGGTCACTCAGGCTGGACCCCAGGAGATGTGGCTAAGCTGCAAGGCTGGAGGCCTGGGGGTGCTGACAGTGAGCACCAGGATTAGGGTGGTTCCCTAATACCCACGGTGTGATGGGCCACAGGGACATCCCCTGTGATGGTCATGGACCAAATGCAGAACTTCTTCCCCGCATTTCAGCTGGGCCCAGCTGTCCTGGGCTCTTTCTTTGCCTAAACTCTGTGCTCATTCCATTTCTTTCACCTGTTGCATGTGAGCTAGGGATCCTGGGAACACTGATTCTGGTCTCTTGGAGGCCTGGCTGGATCTGCTCCTGGGGAGGTGGTTTGACCTGGACCTGTGATACTTAGGGCCCCAGCTCTACCCCATCACTACTGCTGCAGAATCACGTGCACCAGTCAGGGCTCCTGCTCTGCCCCCCGTTCCCGGCTTCCCACCATGGAAAAATCCTAACCCAGCCCTTTCAAAACATTCCCAGAGGCCTTTGCCTTGCAGGGGGCCTTCACTTGGCTCCTCTTTGCTCCCAAGAAGGCCACAGTCGTGGAGATTTGATCATGTGTCCTGCTGCGCAGGTACTGGGTGTGAGCACCCCTGGTGGGGTCACCTGCTGCTGAGGCAGAGCTGGAGCCCTCCTGACTGATAGATGTGAGCTGAGCGCCATCATCCTGGGTGCCTGGGAAGTTCCCCGCCCTCCGACCTCTACCCTACTAGTCCTGGCCACCTCAGGGCCAGGTGTACACCGCACACCTGGAGCTCACCCGTATGCTCATTTGCCATACACACCTAAACCTCACTCCTAGGATTCTGTAGGGAGTTTGAGCAGGGATAGTGCCTGCCCTCTGTAACAAGATGGAGATAATTAGGCATAATCCCTGACTCACGGGAAGGACGACATCTGGGGCACAGCAACTGAGGGATTTTACCAGCCGGTCCAGCTTCACGCCCTCACTGGCAGGTACATGAAACAGCGCATTTTACAATAGGGTGGTGTTTGCCTACGTGCCTCTGTGTGCCTACACTTATACACAAGGCGTCTCAGAATTACAATGAGGCCGCACCTGCTCTGCACAGGCCTGTGGCACAGCTGGGCTCGGCCCACTCTGTGAGCACAGAGCCTCTCTTGGTCTCCACGCCACCCCCACACTTCCTTCCCCCCTGTCTCTCTGCTGTCCTCCCCCTGTCTGGACATGTGCTGACCCATCAGCCCTGCCCTCTGGTGACTTCTTGCCCATGTGCTTGTTCTGACACGGACCTATAATGCTGGTGAGAGCATCTTTGTGTGTGAACACACATACACACATGGACACACACATACACTTAGGAGTGTTTTTATAAGCTTATCTATTGTGTGAGTTTATATTATTGGAATTGCCAGATCAAAAGTACATGTGGTTTAAATTTTTGACAAGTATTGCTAAATTTCCCTGTGAAGACTGTCTGGAGATTCAGACTCCTGCTAGCAGGGTCCATATTCTCTCGTGAGCACTGCTGGCCATCAGAAGCTAACTTGTAAATCCACTCTTGGTGTCACTTGGCATTTCTTTAACTTTGAGTGAAATTGGATATGTACTTGGCCATTTCCTCCCTTATCTCTCTTATAGACTCGGGTCAAACAAGAGATTCTTGGTTGTAATATCATTCCAATTTTTTTCCTTCGTTTTTGTTTGTCTTTTGCTAGTAAATAAGTTGTTTTTTTTCTTTCTTATTGTGGTAAAATATACACAACATGAAGTTAGCAGTTTAACCATTTGTAAGTGTACGATTCAGTGGCAACAGGTATGTTGACAGTGCAATGGGCAGCACCTTCCTGCCCCCTCCGCTCAGCCCCTGTGGCCTCTCGTCCACTCTGTGTCTCAGAAGACTTGCCAGTTCTGCACCTCACCTCAGGGGAGTCAACAGCCCTTGCCCTTTTGTGTTGAGTTTATTTCACAAAATGTAACATCTTGACAGCCCATTCATTGACTGAATTGACACAACTTTGGTCCTTTTAATGCTGAGTCATATCCCAAACTGTGGACAGACCAGAATTTGCATTTTGTTTATCCATTTATCTGCTGATGGACACTGGAGTTGTTTCCACTGCTTGGCCAATGAGATTAATATTGCTATATGCTACCAGCCCACTTGAGCGAGACCCTATTTGCAATCCTTTTCAGTATGTACCTAGGAGTAGAATTGCTGGCTCATCTGACAATTCTTAACATTGTGAAGAATGGCCATACCTTTCCCAGTAGTGTCCATACCATTTTTTTATACATTCCCATTGCAGCAATGCACACGGATTCTCATTCTTCACATGCTTGCTGATCCTTGTTTTCAGAGTTGGTTCTTTTGCCTGTTTTTATGGCCATCATATGAGTGTGAAGTTGTGCTAACCTAGCATATGGTGTGAACTCCCCAATGCTTAACAATGTTGACCACGCTCCCATGTGCTTCTTGGGCCTTGCAGGCTATTCTTTGGTGACATCTCTGATCATATCCTTTTACATTTTTTAATTGAGCCATTTGTTTTATGTTGTTATTGAGTCATGGGAGTTTTATGCACAATCTGAATATTAAATCCTTTATCAGATGTGTGATTTGTAAATATTTTCTCCCCCTCTGTGAGTAGTGTTTTCACTCTATTGGTAGAGTCCTCTGATGCATAAAAGTTTTTCATTTTGAGTGAGTCTAATTTGGCATTTTTCTTTTATTGATTATGTTTTTGGCAATAAACTTAAGAAATCATTGCAAAATCCAATGCAAGACTTCTCTCCATATTTTCTTCAAAGAGTTTCATAATTGTTACTTGTAAGTTTAGCTCTTTAATCCACTTTGAGTTAACTTTTGTATATGGGCTTTCTCAGGGATAATGTCTGCCATTTTTAAAAAATCAGTTGAGCGAGCCATGCTTCCCTGTTTCTTTGTATGCTTTGGAATTTTTTTGTTGCAAATTATACATTATGAATATTGTAACAAATCTGGAAATCAGATGCTCCTAAAGCACAAGGATTTCTGAGTGTGGCTTTTCGGGGGCTGAATCATCATTTGTCACTGTCCCAGTCTCCTTCTGTGCAGTGTGTATTCCTTGTTGTGTGTGGTTGCTGAAGTCTCTGTTCCACTACCGGGCAGTTAGGTAAGGATGACAGCCTCTCCTCTCATCCTGCACTGCCCCAGTAGTTACAGCATCTGACCTGGTCCCATGGTCCTGAACTATTTGATTCCCATCACCATTCCTGCTCAGTGGTAGTTAGGGTGGAGAAGCTGATCCTGAGACACCCCTTCCCCTTTATCCCTTCTGGTCCATTTTTAAAGTCTATCAAATTCATAAATATTTTCTTTTTTTGGTTCTGGATTTTCTATCTCAATTAGGAAGGCTTTTCAATGTTGAAAGCATTCAAAGCAAACAGATAAAAACTCAACAAATAACCAATACTATACACATTTATTTCAAATAATATCTTTGTAATTATATGACATCATTTTTTTAATTGAAAGACATTTTGATGTGGCTGTTCATGCCTCCCTGGAATGTGTCTCATTGAGAAATCCTCCTCTCCATGGCTGCTTCAACTCTTTATCTCCACCATTCTCATCACCACCTACTTCACCTGCCTGAAAGACAAGTGGGTGACCAAAAAGTAAATCCAAATCTTCTTTGAGACTGAGCAAGAACATCACCTCCTCTGGTCATACCAGGCAGGAGCCACAGATTTCAAACACCAGGGGCTCCACATGGGCAGCCAAGCTCTTAGTCTGGAAGAGGCTGAGAAAGGGTCCCTGAGAGGCAGGAGAAAGAGGGGCCAGCAGGGCCTGGTGACAGCCTGAGCTTCATGTGGAAGCAAAGGTAGGGGACAGTGAGCCCCATGTGCTGGGCTGGGTGCCCACAAGACAGGGAAGAAGGCCCAGAGTTGGGGACAGGCAGGAGTGACGCTCAGGGAAGATCCCTCAGGGACCTGAGTGGGGGCATTGTTGGAGTTGTGGAGGGACATCTGTTGGGGGGGATGGGCCAGGCCTTTAGTGTCCTTGACTGTTGCAAGTGATCTTTCATTCAGACCAGTGGCTCTCCACTGGAGTAGGTGATTTTGGCCATTTATGGAGACATGTGGCTGTCACAAGCGGGAGTGAGCTACTGTAGGCACCCAGAGGACAGGGGGCATGGCTCTCGCTGAACAGCCTGCCTTGCAGGAGATAGCATGGGACAGCCTGGACAGTGAGGCGTGACTCAGCCCCATGGTGGTGGCGCTGAGGCTGAGCCCTCTATGGAGGGCCTGGGAACTTGCCTTGAGACATGTCTGGGCACTGGCTCCACTGCCCTCCCTGGGCCTGGTCTGCCTGCCCCTCCCCACCCTGTACTGCCCAGCAAGAAGCACCACCTCTCACACCAGCGTCACTTTGGAAAGGGGGGTACTACCTATAATGTCTCCTTGCTAGGGGAGCCCCTGCATGGGCTCCTGAGGATGCCAGGCAGGCCTGGCAGAGCAGCCTCTCCAGGAGGCTGGCACCTGCAGAGGGGCAGGAATAGCAGGGCCGGGCAGGCCTCCAGAGCCTGAGCCAAGTCTGGCCAGGGTCCCTGCATGGCACACCAGAGGCAAAGCTGTATGTAGGTTTGAACCGAGAGCCGGTCTCAGAGGCATAAATGGGATTCCACACCCAGTACACAGACTTGTCAGGTTTTATAGGACGAAAAGGCGTGGAGCATGGCTGCTGGGATTGGCATCCAGCCCGACTGTTCCATTCACTAGGAGCAGAGCAGTTCCATTCACTAGTTCCCACGGCAGAGGCTGGCGGGAAGCAACCTCTGGACGGCAGGGGTAGAGCCTGGGTATGCGCTGCCCACCCTGCCTCAACCCTAAGGAGTGCATGGCTTGAAGTGGAGGTAGATGCAGAATGAGAAACCACGCGAAGAGCCTTGTGAAGCCCGGGAGCATTTGGGCCTGTCAGGACAGAAGCGATAAATCATTATGCCTGTCAGGACAGAAGCGATAAAGCGCAAGGACCATCTGTATGCTCATTTTTCCTTTTTCTCTCTTGGAGACCAATTCAAAACACCAAAGAACCTTCTTATTTTATCATTCCAAAAGCTCATCATATGTTTACAGGGCCGACCTCTTCGGGACAGAAGTAGGGACTGATGTTTAGACCCATCTGGCAGGAGATGTAGACGCGTGGTCACCAGAGAGCAGATGAAGGGACGCTGAGAGTGAGACCATCACTGGGGTGGGGCAGTGGCCTGCCCAGATGTTGTGGGCAAGAACATGGGAGGCCTATTCCCAGGCCCTCACCCCCATGGACAAGGGACAGATGCCCGCCTTTGATTCCCCAGCCCTAGCCCCTCTGGGAGGCCTAGCTAGCTATAGACAACCTCTCTACAGAAGAGCAATGGCAGATTTGTCTTCTGCTGTAATATAACAGTGGGAATTTGTACCAGGAGAAAACTGGTTATAGGATTTCCTACCAATCTGTAGGAGAAGTCTGCTTTTTCCGTTTCCAGATGTGTTCCCTTGAGAGTGAGTGCTGTGTGGTGGTCTTGCCCACGCTGACTACTGACATGCCGACCCTGTTACCCTGACTTTCTTTCAGCTCCTTGCAGCGATGGGTCCGGTTCTGAAGATGGCGGGGAGGACCAAGACGTGAAAACCAAGCGGAACCGGTAGGTGCCAACGTTCTTTCCTTGTGGGTCTTATCTGAGAGGCTACTTAGGCGGTGAGGAAGGAATCGGCATCCTCTGACTGTATTGACTTGGGCCAGAGAACTAGTTCACCTGCTGAACAGGCAACGAGAGGTCTGGGTCCTGTCCCAGCAGCTGCCCCAGGAACCATCGCGCCTCAGCAGCCCCAAGGGCCCCAGATGCCATGCGCAGAGCTGGCTCCCCCAGCCCACCTGGACACTGGCAAGTCTGCCCTGGTTGCACTTCCCAAGCCCTGTAGGAGCAGCTGGGCTGGCCAGGGGCACGGACAGTGCTGTGTGCTGAGAGGGTGAGTCTCTGGCATGGCTCCAGCTCTGTGTCTCACGTGCTCAGTGTCTGTGACAAAGTAATCCAACCCTGAGCTCAGATTTCTCATGTAAGGTAAGATAGTGTAGCAGCCCTGAGGGCTGCTGGTGGACACAAGGCCCTTGTAGTAAGTGCATGTGCACGTGGTGTGTGGGGAGTGGCCATCCAAGTGGGCTTGTTGGGGGTTTCTGTGCCCAAGGGTGGGGGGTCCATCTTTCCCGTCAAACCAGGGGTGGCTCCTACCCCTTTCATGCCTCCCACTGGGCCATCGCACTGCCCTGCTTACATAATGAATCTCACAGAAAAAGGCACATTTGGGGAGTGAGTCTAAGCTCCCAGGAATAGGGAAGGCCTAAGTGACGTGTTTGCTGTCCCCAGCGTCGCAGAGGAAGGTGGGAGGGTTCACAGGCTCCCTGGGCCACCTGTCCCCACAGAACCTGGGTCCCACATGGCCCAGCAGGTGCATCACTGATGCACTGGGTCCCTGTGTCGGCCCCTTTTGTGGGACACCCTGAACCTGCAGCAGGAACCCAGGTGGAGGGGTGAGAGTGTGAATATTTGTGTTTTCTCTTTAAAAAATATGCCTTTGAAGATGTAGTATAAAATTGTGATTTGGAATCTGTTCCTATTCTCACCTCCTCTGTCCTTCATGTTGTGACTTTTCAGCAAAGGAGGAAGGAACAGGGAGGGGACGTGGGGGGAGAGAGTAGGTGCCAGCTCGGTGGGGGATAGGAAAGGCTCTGCTCTCCAAAGGGTGCCCATGGAGCAATAAGCAGACACCACAGAACCTTCCAGAACGATACAAGGAAGGTGAACCTCAGGAAGCTGGGCTGGCGGAGGTAGGGCTGTCCTCCTGGGTCCTGGACCTTGTCCTGTACACTTGGGAGCAGCAGCAGCCTGAGGACACCCAAGGCACAGACGGAGAGCTTGGCGTGAGGCCGCCTCCCACCACCTCCAGGGCCTTGCTGCCACAAATCTTTTTCTCAGAAAGTCACTTTGGGGGGTCAGAGGACACTGTAGGGGTGGATGACGCGAGCCTTTGGCGGGGCTGAGTGCTCTGGGGAGGGCAGGCAGTGTGTCCGTCCCACCGTCACTCGGCGATGTCAGCTAAGCCCGTCTCTGCTCAGATACTCGGATTGTCCTTTGATGTATATGCCTCTTTGATTCGTCTTTGGATATATATGCTTAATTTGAGAAACAAGATGAGCTTCCCGAGGCAAAAGGGAAGTGGAAATGTAGCATCACTTGATGAATTCTGAGTGCCTGTAGGAGGAAGAGCTCTTCAGCATCCGAGGCAGCTGGACGCCTGCCTGCGTCCCCCGACTGCACGTCTCACCCTGGGGACTGGCCGCTGGGTCTGAACAGTTGGCATTTAAATAACGTCGAAACATTAATTTCGGTTTTAATCATCTGAATGACTTCCGTAATTGAAAACTAACTTTGAAGCACATGCGATGTTTTGCATGGAGCTACCCTGTTTTGGCAGCTGTGAGTTTCCGGCTTTGTTTCTGCCTCACAGAGTCCGTGTAAGAGGAGGAGGTTTAGGCCTCCACCCATGTTTACCAGATGCTGCCACGTTGCTGCCAAGGGGAGGCTTCGTGTTCCCAGCGAGGTCCAGGAGGAAAGTGCCTGGGAAGTCTCAGTTGCTGTGAGTGGGCCTGCAGACCTGGTGTGCCTCTGATTCAGGTCCCAGCTGTCCGAGGAAGAGCCAGTTGATGGGAGCCATGCTGACCTAGGGGGACGCCTGCGCTGTGCAGCTTTCCCGCCCAGCCCCAGTCCACATGCCCCTGGCTTAGAGCTGATGGGCCCTCGCTGGGTGAAGTGCCAGCATCATCCCAGCCTCTTCATCCCTCTGTGGGAAGGCTATTGTCAATAAGCCCAACTTCTCCTCAAATCCTAAATGCTTTTTATATATTTTTAACTAGTGGAATCCGAAATTTATAGTAAGAGAACATGCTTCTGTAAAGCTTGCTAAAAGCAGTGCGTTTTGACCTGCCTATTTTGCATAAATAATATGCAAAATCCCAGCCAAGAGGTATATTTTGGTCACCCCATAGTATAAGAAATCTCATCAAAAAGCACATAAAATCCTCCTGCAATGTGTGACCCAGCCGCTCGTGTTCTCAACTTTAAGAAACAAGGTAACAAAGCAGGGTGAAGACTGGATCCTGGCCTCTGTCTGTCCTTATATAGCTTATGGAATTTGGCAGAAGAGGGACATTCTGGGCATTCATACATAGATGGAATTAAATTGATTATACAAATAATTCAGGCCCAAATGAAATTTTTCCTGAATTCTTTTGGAGGAGAAATATGTCACAATGACAGGATTTTGAATTACTAAAATATTTTACACTACCTGGTGAGTGTCACTTCCAATAGCTTGTTATTTACGATTTAATGGGATGTGTTCCTGACTCATGCTCACAGGATCCGTGGGACTGCAAAATTAATTGTTTCTTGCCCCTTCCGGGGTGGGTCCTGGAGGCTCTGCTGGTTCTGACGTGCAGGTGTTTTCCCCGTTCAGATCTGCCTTTTGATTGTTCTATTTTAGAAGTTGGTGTTTATTTTAAATAATTGAATGGGATTATTTGAGAAATTCAACAAAGTCGTGCCCCTTGTTCTAAAAATCAGAATGAAATCATCCACAAAACACACCAGAGAAAAAGTTGCCACTGATACAAACGGCTTCTCGCCTCTGCCTGCGGTGCTGAGTTTGGCTGTTGTGGGACTCAGAGGCGGCCGAGTTAACAGGATCAAAGCGTGGACCTGGCTGGTCCCTTTTGTTTGTAGTTATCACTGGCCCAATGGCCTGTAAACACATTTAGGTTTCTCTGATATTTCGTATAGATTTCTTGTATTACGGGGTGGCCAAAATACACCTCTAGGCTGGGATTTTGTTTATTGTGGTAGTTTGTAAACTTTGGGAAAGCCGACTAAGGCTTTGGATGTGTGTGGTGAAACATCACTGGGTGCTTTCCTGGGCTCAGGTACAGCTTTGACTGATGACCCCAAGTCATAATGAGCAAGAAGTGCCCAATATGCCACCTCCCAGTTTCTTCAAATATGCCCCCTTTGAACTCCACTTTTGGGAAACCAAGGCAGCCATGGGACATGCTAACGCCATCCCCAGGGTGGTTCTGGGCCATGCTGAGTAGCTCCCAGGAGGAACCCCCATACTCAATGGCCGCACATGACCTTGAGGTACCCTCCATCCAGCTGTGAGGCTGTGGTCCTGCACCCCACCTGGGTGGCCTAGGCCCGGGTGGGTCCCTCCAGAGTACAAGGGGAGCACCACTGTCCAAAGGACTGGACAAAGCAGCAGTTAATCTGTGATCTGCATTAATCTGGGGGCTTTGCAGCCACTGCCCAGGGCTGCCCCCATGTCAAGGTCACCCCCACGTAGAGCCAAGTATGAGAGGAAGAGGCCGGAGAAGCAGACAGAGCTGGTGCTTACTGTGCAGAGGTGAGGAGGGGCTGGCACCCCTCTCTCTGACTCACACAGAGCATGAGATGAGTCCTCTCAGGACTGTGCCAGTGAGTCCCAGCACCCCAGAAAAATTAGCCGCTAGGAAAGACAGCATTACTTCTTTGAAAATACTGCAAGACAACACTAAAAAAAATCTGTGGACTCCAAATTAAGATTGCTATTGAGTTGTATCTTTGGTTTATCCCTAGGTGACAACAGAATTATCTGTGCTAGAGTTGTCAGCACCAGAGTCTGTTGATTCTCTGGTGACATCATGGGAGAGGAGAGTGAATTTGTGCCTTCGTGGTCTTTGTCACCCCATCCCCAGTCCACACTGAGTCTTGAGTTTGCAGTCTGGCCCCCTCACTCTGGGAAGCTCCCGAGCTCACAAGCAGCCCGACTCACGGCACCCATGTCCCCTGCCCTGGGCTGCACACCTTACCCCCCCCCCCAAGTCTCCTAGGGCCTCTGGCTGACACAGGCAGCAGCTGCTGTCCTGTTTTAGTTCTGGGCCCTGGGTGGGGAGGGCCCAGAGTGGGTCTGACAGGGTCCCCTGGACACCAGAGAAAATCTGTGCTAGCCATGATACACCCCAGGAGAAAGCCATCCAGGGGTGTCCAGAGAGGCTGGGGTCCTCCGTCAGCAGGAAGGGGGTTTTTCAGTTGCTCCATAAACATCGAATGGGCTGTGGGCAGGCTTTTCAAGGCAGTGGGGGCATTTTCTAGACAGGAGAGTTGGGCTGGATTTGGTTTCTGGCTGTCCTCTGCCCCCCAGCCAGACGAGCACCCATGGACTGAGCTTTGGGAGATGAATCTTTTCTGAAAATGGACTTTAATTTTACAAGAGAGTTTCAATTTCCAGCTCCACTTTGATTTTCTGATTTTAGAACCCTCCCTTTTAAACAGGTGTAGGGGGATTTCCTACACCAGAGCTCCTCCAGTCCCACTGAGCACGGTGTGCCCGGGTGGTAAGGCCACTCTGAGCGGCGTCCCCACTTCTGTTCCTCCCCCCAGCAAAGAGCAACTGAACTTCAGAAACCTGCACACGGAGGCTCAAACCACAAAATTCAGAAATTTTCGGATTTCTGAAATTGCTGCAGCTTTTTGAAGTTGAAATATATTTTTGTAAGTCACCAGCTATACCCGAGGGCATGTGAAATGGGCAGAGTGCAGAGTGAACACCCAGAGCCACCAGAATACCCTGTTAATTCCTTTCCTTCCCAGAAGTGGGAAGATAATTCTGTTGTCTTTCCTCAGTAATCTTTTCATATAATCACATTAATCCAGACTTAGGGTGTGCGTGTGGGTAGGCAGGGCCTTCGTCCGTGCATCGCAGGGGTACAGGGACATCTCCGGGAGGGGGAGTCGGTTTGCTGAAATGTTGCCCCTTTCTTCACAAGACTGGACGTCATTCTGTAGCCCCTTGGAATACACATTTATAATGATCTGAGACAGTGTCCTCCTGTCTGTCCCGAGAGAGAATTTATTTGTCCTGTTTTTACGAGAAATAACAGATTAGCTCTGCTGAACCTGCTGACCCTTTCGTGGTGAGATGCGCTCACCCTGAAGGTGGTGGAGAAGGTGCAGGGAGAGCACAGTGGCCCTGCAGGGGACAGCCAGGGTGACAGGTTTGCCCTGAAGGAGGGAGAAACCAAAGAGAAAGAAAGTGACTGTGGACCCGAAAGTGGGTTAGGCAGATTCAAAAGACCCAACCGAGACAAAGTGATTCCCGAGCAAGCAGAGGGGTTCCAACGCGGCAAAGAGGCGGCTTGAGATGGAGAAGTGGTTGTTTATCTGACACTCAGAAAGGGTCCAACACAGTGAAAAAAATGCATGTACCCTGTTAAGGAGTCATAGTTATTTTGCCCACTTTTACCTTTTTATTGGGGAAAAGTTTAGCATCAGAAATGGAACAGGACACTTAGCCCTGACATCCCCACATCCCAGCCTCCCGTACCTGTCTCACGGCTAGAACTGTGCAGCTCTCATCCAACCCCCAAAACTGTTTTGAAGCAAACCCATAATATTGTATAGATTTCATTTGTAAATATTCTAGGACACAAGACTAAAATACAGGCATTTAAAACTGTGAGCCTGGAAACAGCCACACCTGAAAGAGCAGTGACTCCTGGCTCGTCATCACTCAGTTTCCTGATTATTTTGTTTGCTGACAATTTTATTTTTCAGATCATTGCTCAAGTTCAGTCCCTACATCGCACTCACCTCTCTCCTAAATCCCTTTTAACCAACAGGCTTCTCCTCTTCAGTTCCACTCATTTTTTTATTGTTGTTTTTAGAGACATGAGGGGGGGGTTATTTGTTTCGTTTTGTTTTCTCGTTTTAACCAGCGTAGAGTTTCCGTCTGGGCACGTGCTGCTGTGTCCCTGCGCTGTGGTGTGCTCACCACCTTCTTCCGTCCTGTGTCTGCGCAAATTGGTGTTAGGTCTGGAGGCTCCATCAGAGCCACATTTGATTCATGTTCCAGCAAGAGCGCTTCTTAGCGGTGTGGAATTCTTTCCATCAGGAGGTGAATAATTTCCAGCCGTCCGTCCTTCTGTGCTGTGAACAGGTGGTTGCGTCCATTATTATCTCCTTAGTCCTTGGTAAATGCTCACATCCTAATTCCAACACTTGAGTTGCAATTACTCACCTGACTCCTTTCATAAAGAGAAATCTGTACCTCCATTAGCTTCCCTGGAGGTATAGTTGAACCAGGAAACACAAGATAAGTGCTTAATTCTGTCCCTTCAATATCCGTTTCCAAAATAGCACATTGTTTCCTACCATCTTTGAAAGATGACCAGTTTGTTGGGAACTGGGGTTAAATGTAGTTGATGTTTTAAGCCACTCCAGATATTACCTTTATCCTTCAGAAGGCAGTGACAGAGAGTGTCCCGTTCCTCTGGTTTTTGGTCAATTCTCTCAGGTATCAAGCACACCTCAGCAGAACGTTCTGGATGCCTTGTACCGAAGGACGTTCTCCCTGAGTTACTTCTTAGCACGTGTGCCCTTGCAGGAGGCTCCAAGCGCCCCTGGGCCTGGCCTGCACCCGGCGGTGCCCCTGCGTCCCGCAGCGCCCCCGAGTCCCGCCTCGCCCCTGCATCCGCCCCCTCCTGTTCCATCAATGCCTCCCGCCCCTCCTCTCGTCTCCCACACGCCTGCTCCTGAGACATTATTTGTGGGATTTATTCCTTATCGAGTTCCTTCCAGTCTATTCTTCATTTCTGCTTTTTCCCTTTTGTTTCTAATTATTTTCTGGATTTTCTCAGACTCTTTTTAAACCTTTCTTTTGCTCAATATTCTTTTTTCCTCAATTTTTAATTCTATTATATGCTGTTATTTATAGTGCCTATTTTTTAAACTTAGCTCATTTTCAAATACCTAAACTTTTTATCTGAATCTCGGGCATGTCCTCTTGCCCGTGGCATTTGTTGGACACTGTTGTGTCCCTTGGTCCCACATTCTCTTCGTGGTTCTGTGTGTGGGATTGGGCCACGGTCTTTCTCTGTTATTACTATCCAGTGAGACCCCAGTAAGAGTAGAGTGGCCCTGGGGTCTGGGCTCTGGGTCTCCCTCCTGAGTGCTTGCCTATTACAGAGATGTGGCTTTGGGGACCTGTCCCTGTGCTCCTCAGGCCTCAGTCTCACTGGCATCTGGCCCTTCCTGTCCTCTCCCTGGTGTCTCGTTAGCCAGTCTGTGTGTCGGAACCTCTGCTCACACCATTCTGTCTGTCATAGCCTCTGCTCACACCAGTCTGTCTGATGTTACCTCTGCTCACACCAGTATGTCTGTTGTAGCCTCTGTTCACACCAGTCTGTCCGATGTTGCCTCTGCTCACACCAGTCTGTCTGATGTTACCTCTGCTCACACCAGTCTGTCTGATGTTACCTTTGCTCACACCAGTCTGTCTCATGTTACCTCTGCTCACACCAGTCTGTGTGTCAGAGCCTCTGCTCACACCAGTCTGTCTGAGTTACCTCTGCTCACACCAGTCTGTCTGTCGTAGCCTCTGTTCACACCAGTCTATCTGATGTTACCTCTGCTCACACCAGTCTGTCTGATGTTACCTCTGCTCACACCAGTCTGTGTGTTGGAGCCTCTGCTCACACCAGTCTGTCTTAAGGCAGGTTTTCTCCCTGAGGGGAGATGCTCAGGCCTGGCCTCTACACCTGTCTATTCAGCCTTCCGGGACCTCCTCAGCTCCACTGTGACTTGGAGCCTGGGCCCTGTCACAGCTGCCGCCCACTTAGCCTGTTAGCAGCTGAGGCCCAGGGCCCACCTCTTGGCCAGGACGCCTGCTGAGCCAGAGTCAGGGCTTATGGGCACTGGAGCTGCCACCTGCCCTCTGCCGACACCCCTGGTGCGTTGGGGCCGGTGGGCCTAGCTGCTGCACCTACTCCCACATGTGGTCTTGGGTGCTGCACTTCTTAATGGGTGGGAAGTTGTCCGCAGGTTCATTATCCTGCTAGTCCAACAGCTCTGCCTGCTTTTGTGGGTCGCCCTTAGGGGACATTGAATATCTTTACTTTGTTTAGTTTGTTTTGTTTTGGAACTTATAATTCCTTAGATCCTTGGGTCCTGAATGGCTGGGCCATTCCCCAAAACTACCTGGGAGGCAGCAATCAGAGGTGAGAGAATGGGTTTTGCTATTGTCAGTTGTCTGCCTTTTTTTTTTTTTTAGTGATTAATCAGCCTCTACCAGCCATACTCCAAATACTTGAGCTGAGGGCACTCAGGCTGGGTACCCCACTCCCTTCTGCCCAGGTGTAGAGCCTCAGGAATTCCCCACCTGCAGCTCCATGTGCTGTCCTGGGTGGTGACAAGTGTTGCTCTCAAGAGCACCAGTGCAAGTTTCCAAGTGAGGAGGCTGCATAGGCCACGGTGTAGAAACTCCTTCCAGGAGGTGCTCAGGGCCACCTTACTGCTGGAGAGACTGCTCTAATCTGGCTGACATGGCACCGAGCAGGGTACATAAGTCCCCACAGAGACCACCATGAAGCAGGAGCTCAGCTGGTTCTGCTGCCCCTCCCCACAGGCAGACCTGCCTTTTATAACACCGAGTTGCTCTCACCAAGTCCTGCCCCAGCCAGTGTGAGGCCACCTCTGAGAGCAGGAACATGTTTTAGCAGGTGTCTCACTGCTGGATGACACATGAACCACAGCTGGCAGAGTCCCTAGGCCTCTGGAAGCCTTGACACTTGTGGCTGTCACGCAGCACAGGGCCCCTGGCAGGCTGCAGCTCCTAGTGCCACGGCCCAATTGCTCCTCCTCTTCTGTCCCTTCCCTAGCATGCTTTCTGCCCCTGAACCACCTGCCACAGCATGTGGACAGCATGTGCAGGAGGGGATAGATGCGTGTGATCACCCTGGAGACTCAGAGAGAAGCTGCCCAGCCACAGCATGACCTGCTCAACCTCAGCCTGCCCAACTGGGAATGGATTTGGTGACCCCCATAGGCATCCCTGGAAAGTGTCATCAGACTGAAGGACAACCTACAGTGGGGATGGGGCCAGGGCACAACTAGAAGTGAGGAAAACAGGGTAGAAGCAGGTGGTAGGTGGCCAGCGGTCAGCCAAGAAAGGCCACCTGCAGTGAGGCTGGGCTTAGGCACCTGAGCAGCTCAGACCCCAGCCTGGAGGCCACGCCGGCTCCACCAGGGCAGAGCCTGCACTGCTGTCCTCCTACCGCCCTGGCCTCTGTTCAATGGGCGGCGTCACCTCCACAGGAGGCAGGAGAAGCTGCTCACGCTGAGCCCACTGGCTCCCCACGGTCTCTCCTCAGGGCTAGCACCTCCCATTCAGGACCTGTGCTGGCTGCGATGCATGGAGACACCATCCTGGGCTCTGAATCCCAGCCACTCGAGGCCTGCAGCCCACCTGATGGACGTGCCAGTCTTCACTCCAGCTGTCAGAGGCACCCACACTACACAGTGTCAAAGCTTAAATCCTAGAGAATCCAGATCTTTCACAGTTTGTCTCCTCTAACGACCATTTGTTACAACTGCATGTCTGCGGCCCCATAAGGCAAAGTGATTCACAGAAACTTTGATTCCTGCAGAATTTCATATTGTGTCTAACACTGAATTTGCAGTCTGGCGGCAGTTTGATGATAAATCCCTAGCCTACTTTGCTGGAAGAAAGAATATATTCTCCCCATTTATAAAATCAAGTAAAAGGTTAGATGTCACTGAAATGAAGACAAGGCTGAAATCCAGCCTGGAGAAAACTGTTGTGGATGGTCAGAAGTTTCCAGAGACAATGAAGATAAATAATTACCACCAACACCATCCTTGTCATAATCACATCAACATTACCATCATCACCATCACCTTTTTCACCATCCTCACTATCATCACCATTGTCATCATGATCAGTGCCATCATGGTAGTTTTTATATCATCACCATTACCAATACCAACCATCACAACACCAAATACCACCAACACCAACCATCACCAACACCAAAATCATCACCAACATCAACCATCACCAACACCAACTATCACCAACACCAACCATCACCAACACCAACCACTGCCAACACCAACCAACACCAACCACCAACAACACCAACTATCAACACCAACCATCACCAACACCAACCACCCTAACACTAACCAAACACCAAAATCATCACCAACACCAACCACCATAACACTAACCATCACCAACACCAACCACCACCAACACCTACCATCATCAGCACCAGCCACCACCAGCACCAACCATCACTAGCACCAACCATCACCAGCACCAACCATCACCAGCGCCAACCACCACCAGCACCAACCACCACCAGCACCAACCATCACCAGTGCCAACCACCACCAACACCTACCATCATCAGCACCAACCATCACCAGCACCAACCATCACCAGCTCCAGCCACCACCAGCACCAACCATCACCAGCACCAAACATCCCAGCACCAACCATCACCAGCACCAACCACCACGAACACCAACCATCACCAACACCAACCATCAGCAGCACCAACCATCACCACCCAAATCACCACCACCATCACTATCATCCTCATAACCTCCATCATTCTATTATCTCCATCACCATCATCATGGACATCATCTCCCCCATTGTCATCAGTACATTACATGTACTATTCACAGCACAGCCCCATGGTGACTACTTTAGATGCACCATTTCAGTTTCCCCACCTGTAAAACGGGGTTGTGGTGACCATTAAATAATGTGGTACAGGTGCTGGAAAAGAGAGGGTCTGATACATGGTGAGCAGTCGGTGTGTATCAGGTCTTCTCTGTCCCGTTAATTGTTACAATGAGCTCCTATGTCACCAGTGCTACTGTTGTTTCTGCTTTATTGATGAACTGGAGAGATAGGAACAACTGGAGTAACATCCCAGTGATAGGATGAGACTTTCTGGAGATCATGGGCACCTGCAGAAGTCCAGGCTCAGCACCCGGGGCTGTGTGAGTAAGAGGATCAGACCTGTGAGTGGCACTTGGGAAAGTCACAGAGGTCCACAGTGGTGAGAGGGATTGGTGGGCAGGAGAGGACAGGAAGAACCTGAGGTCCTCTGCCAGGGCTGTGTCCTCACAGCAGTGGGGAGGGGGCAGACCCAGCCCACCCTGGCCTGGCGGCAGCACGAAATCAACTAGAATACAAGGCTCATGGGTCTGTGATGATGCGGTGACAGGAGACAAGACAACTGCAGGGTGTGGCGTGGAGATGTCCCCGCTGGAGCCTGATGTGAATGCTCCAGAGAAACCCCGTGTGGCTGGATGGTCAGTCCTGATAGGGTGGGAGGTGAGTGTTCTTCTTGGATGAGGCGGAAGGTCTGGTCCTTTGCTGGACATCATGGAAGCCCCGTCTAGCCTGGCACTGTGGCCTCTCACCACTGACCTGGGGGCTCTTAGGCAGGCCTGGAGGATATTTGCTGTATCTGGCCCAGCAGGAAGAGAGGCTGTGTGGGGACTGAAGTGAGGGAGGAAGGGGACACAGAAGGAGAGAAGGTGGCACTGGGGAGTCCCGCACAGGTGCCCTTTGCAGCTCACTATCTGACAGAGACGTGTCAGGGTCAGATGCACACGCAAGATGACCAATCACAGACCACAGGGCAGCATATGGAGACTGACCCTGAAATGTCAGCAGGCTGAAGACAGGAAGCAGCATATTCGGACAGGACAGCCTCAGACTGGCCATCAGCAGGGACCCAGATGGCAGTGTGGCACCTACAGGCCCAGACAGGCCGTGAGGGGGTGGGGATGGCCCCGGGCGGCCCTAACATCATGACCGCATCCCAGCCTGTCGCGCGAAGCCATCACCTGCAGGGCTGCGGCTGGCGGGAGCTGCAGGAGTCGCCATCCTTGGCATTTCCTGCTGAACATTTTATGAACAAGTTGGATGAAGATGTGGGAGGCCTGTTTATCAAATTTATAGGACTGCAAAATTGGGAGGCAGAGCTAATCCATGGATGGCAGTCAAGATGTTTAAATATTTCAACAGGATGAGATTAACAGGATCACATTAGCATCACTGAATTGAACAGCTATGAGTCATTCTAAGATCATTTTGTCCAAAATGTGTATTTTACCACAAATAAGGTCTTTCTATTATTCAGCCAAGGTTAGATGTTTAGCAAGTCACACTCCCCTGTGAGTCTCGGAAACACCTCAAAAACTCATCTGCAGGTGGAATTCTCCAGAACCCAGCCTCACTCAGACATCAGCATTCTCTCCACGTAGATGAAAGCACCATGGCACCCATGACCCATGACCCATGACCCAGGACCCTCCCCACCTGAGTCCCAGGTGTTTCTGCCCTCCCATCATGCTCTGCCTTTGGGCAGCCGTCAGTCAACTCAAAAGTCTTCTATTCCACGTGTAGTCAAGTGATGGTGTTGGTGGGGACATCTACCAGGGCCACCATAGAAGCCTCACCGTAGCCCTGAGACTCTGCCTGGGGCTCAGCTCGGACCCCCCGCCTCCAGTCTGTGGCTCTGTGTGTGTGCTTCACTCATGCCCTGCCGGACTGTAGGGTCTGCAGGGCCCAGGCATGTGATTCTGCACGCACTGGAGGAGGGCAGGTGGGCGGATGTGGGCGCTGCTCCAGGAGTTTACTCGGACTGTTTCCTAAATCCTCACACGGCCCTGATGTGGGCACTATTGCTCCCTCCTGTGAGAACCCTGAGGAGTAAAGACCTGGGTGTTTTATGTCTCTAAAGAGAGGTTTGAGCCTCGATCCCTCCATCACTTCAGGCTGAGTGTCCGTCCGCCCATGCTGGTCTGCTCTGGGTTGGAGCAGGCAGCTGTTCGGGGGTTGTCCTTTTTTTTTTTTTTTTTTAGCCAGGGCAGCTATTCTGACCTCAGGACAGCTCCACAGAAACAACCCAAGCAGGGAGAGGCCTGTCTAAGAGTTTGCCCTGTGCAGAGCCCCAGGGCCTGAGTCTCCTCAGCTTCAGACACGTAACTAAAGCTTGTTCATTGTCCCTAAAGGAAGAACAGCCCCTGCAACCTCAGAGCCTGGAGTCCAGCTCCACGGAGCTCGCCCTGTGCATCTTACCAGATAACATGGTACGCTTTGCACTTGGTGGAATCAGAAAACCTCAGTGTTATAGCTTTTCCCATACGGGACCCGCACGGGCCCACACCCCATGAGCAGCTGAGCTAACGGTTCAGAGGGCTGGCGGAGTGGAGAGCCCTCTCCCCATGATGTCTCAGAGGGGCACAGACCTGCGTGTGCTGCCTGGGGAGTGAGGATGCTCCAGGGCCGTGGTGCCCAGGGGTGAGTAACACCTATTCTGGGTAAAAGGTTGCCTAGGACCAACCCCCCTTTCATGGTACACATTGGACCTGGAAAATTTTCCAAATTAATGCATCAAGCTTTGAGGCTCTGAGATGCAGCGAAACCACCTGCCCCACCTGCGATCTGGTGACCAGCAGCACCTGTGAGAAGCTGTGCGCCTGCCCCGGGGACGCCACCCCTTCCCATCAGGAAACGTTGGCTGGAGCTATCTTTACTAAACCTATTAGAACTGACTGAAGCACAAAAATAACTCAGCTGTAAGAATATTAAAAATATATTTAGCTAGTTTGCATTTGCTTTTGACCAATTCTAATTGAACCGATAGCTTAGCCATCTGGAAGGCTTTCAGTGATTCCGAACAAAATATTTTGTTGAATAAGCTTTAATTCGCAATCATCGTCACACTCAGAATGTTCCTATTAATCTTGTTTCAAGTTACAACAATACAAGCCTTGTTTCACACTTCTATTTTTAACTAATGAAAATTTATTACAGAGAAATCCTAATTATACCCTTTGGAATATGATACAATTGCAAAGCCACTGGTAATTTTCTTTTTTTCAAAATTCCACATAATCGCCTAAGAAGCAAAGAATGTAAGTTCTCCTGAAATAGTTGGTCTATAAATACAATTCCCTAATGGGCTGAGCAATCCTTTCTTTGCACATCGAGTATTAGTTTGGATTAATCCCTTCTGCAGCCTTGCAAATGAAAACCCGTTAGACACAGAGTGTTGTATACACTCAGCTCATCCTGAACATGGAAACTAATGTAGCTCCTGTCTCCTTGGGCAGGTGTCAGAAGGCCTGGATTGCCCTGGCCCCTAAATGACTGTTTGTCCCTTTTCCTCTGTCTTCTCCCCAGTGAGCAAACAACCCAGGTTTTAGTGGCCCTCACCTGCTGGGGTGGTCCCTGGCTGCTGGAGTGGTTCCTGCTTCCTGGGGTGGCCCTCATCTGCTGGGGTGACCCTCACCTGCTGGGGTGACCCTCATCTGCTGGGGTGGCCCTCACCTGCTGGGGTGGTCCCTGCCTGCTGGGGTGACCCTTATCTGCTGGGGTGACCCTCATCTGCTGGGGTGGCCCTCACCTGCTGGGGTGGTCCCTGCCTGCTGGCGTGGTCCCCTGAAGGCAGAGCAGGATCCTGGGCATCGCGGCCCTCTTGGTCTCTCCTCTTAGGTGCCAGCAGCATCCCCAGGTTCACCAGGTGTGACAGCCACATGTCCCCAGACATTACCAAATGTCCCCTGGGGCAAAGTCATCCCCAGTGGAGAACATTGTACTAGTGTCAAAGACAATCAGAGCTGGACATGGGCAAAGTGGTAGAAATAGCTTCTAGTCAGAGCCTGGCTAAGGAAAACAGGAGTGCTCAGCACAGAGCCTGTGCCAGTCCTCATACCGAGTGGACAGGCAGGGACTTACGGCTGCCAGCAGGGTGGGGTCAGTGACTGGAAATTACCAGGAGCAAATGCCAGGGTGAGGGCTCAGCTCGTGGCCCACTGTGGGGTGTTGCTAAGCAGACTTGGGCTGGTGCAGGGGGAGGGAGCTGATGTGATGACCAGGCGGGGCTTTCTCCCTGACTCCACTGAGCAGGATTCAGAGCCCAGTGAGCAGAGCAGGGCACCTGAGTGGAGCTGGGTCCGGAGAGAACTGTCATTAAGCAGTGTCAGCCCAGGTGCAGGGGTGAGGCTGGCTCTGGAACCCTGCCTGCCCAGTGCCCGTCTCCCGTGTCTCACACCTCTACAGTGCTTCCCTCGGGGCGGGGGGTGTCTGAGTCCCCAGCTTCCCAAGGGACTCTTTGTGATGACCTGGACAGGTCAGGCTAAGTGCAGCAGAAAACAGGCACTCTGTAGCATGAACCAACTGATGCTGGGATTGCCACAGAGCCCCGGGGGCACTGGTCTCTGAAAACGGCCACCGCCTGGGCCTGGCCATGGTAGGTGTGGGGTGGAGCCAAGCAGGAGCATCCCCAAGAGGGGTCAGTGCACTCAGACCAGGGTGGGCCTAGTGTGCCTGTCAGTCTGGGACAGGCTGCTGCTGGGTCGCACACCCCCACGCAGTGCCAGGCATGGGGCCGAGGGTGAGGCGGGCACAGGACTGACAGAGTCTGTGTCTGGCCAGCAGCAAGCATTTGGGGTTTCTAAAGGTTTCCAGATACTTCTAGAATAAAGTGCAGAACCAGCATGTGATCTACTAAATGTCCTATTAAAATAAGGCAAGGCACACAGGTGGTGCTTAATAATGGCAGCCTGTCCCTTTTCTTCCAGAAGGAGGGTCTCCCCTCCCTGGTTCCTAGGAAGGAAGGGAGCAATGGTCAGAGGCTCAACCTAGGAGGTCAGCTCATTGCATCCCCCACCAGTGCCCACTCAGGACCCCGCCTTGGGCTGCTCCTGCTGATGGCCTGGTGACCCTAGCTCTGGCTGGGGCCATTCCTCCAAGAGGGGCGGGAGCACCTTCTCCAGGGCCCTGGGTGGCCCCACTTTTCGCTGTCTTCCGTTCCCAGGGGCTGGGAAGTTCCAGGCTCTGTCTCTGCCATTGAAATCTCCCTCTGGGGTTAGATCTTGGGACAAGGCGCTGTGACCCTGAGTGTCCACACTGCCTGCACTAACCACCCTCATGCTTCTGTCTGAAATGCAGGAAGCACAAGTGCGGAAGTGGCGGCTCAGTGAAATCCACTCCCTCCCTCCCCATGACAGGGTCCCTCAGGAGTCCGTAGGCCCACCTTCCGTGGGCCGTGTTCTGTGCAGGGCCCAGGAGCAAGGGTCCTGTGCACGGGGTGCCCTGGTTAGAGGCAGGGGTCCTGTTCCAGTCACACGTGCACCCAGAGGCCAGGGTCCAGGCCCCAAATTTTCTTTGCTGTGTGGACTGTGGCAGGCTTTAAAAAACATTTTCAAATGTTCTCCTTAAAGAGTCTTCAGGAGGGTCTCCGAAGGCTACATGGGATAGCAGCTGCATCTCCAGGGGTGGGTTTAACTCTGTACCTTGTGCCCCTGCAGGACCGAAGGCCGTGAGAGTCCAAAGCTGGAGGAGGCAGAGAAAGAGGACAGAGGTGTGAGGACGCCACCTCCACAGACCCTTCTGCCCCTGGAGGAGCGGGCAGCCCACTTCCGAGACATGCTCCTGGAGAGAGGGGTAAGGATGGCCCCTTCCCAGACGTGCTCCTGGAGAGAGGGGTAAGGATGGCCCCTTCCCAGACGTGCTCCTGGAGAGAGGGGTAAGGATGGCCCCTTCCCAGACGTGCTTCTGGAGAGAGGGGTAAGGATGGCCCCTTCCCAGAGGTGCTCCTGGAGAGAGGGGTAAGGATGGCCCCTTCCCAGAGGTGCTCCTGGAGAGAGGGGTAAGGATGGCCCCTTCCCAGACGTGCTCCTGGAGAGAGGGGTAAGGGCGGCCCCTTCTCAGAGGTGCTCCTGGAGAGAGGGGTAAGGATGGCCCCTTCCCAGAGGTGCTCCTGGAGAGAGGGGTAAGGGCGGCTGCCAGGCAGCGACAGGCATCCAGCCTGAGGGTGGCTCTGGGGTGGACAGTAACCAGGTGTCTGGGGTGGACAGCAACTGGGCAGGTGTCTCGGGGCCTGAGAGATGTGTGAGGCTCAGAGACATTTGAGTGAAAAACAAAGTCCCTGCTTTTCATCTTAAAGAAGAAAAGGAGAGACTGTGAGGGGCGAGGTGCCAGGGCGGCTTCTCCACCTGTGCGTGGAGGAGCCTGGGGGGTAGGAGGGAGGGGTCCCCAAGGCTCTGGTCTTGGGCAGGGCACAGGATGAACCTGCCTGTGTGAGGAGATTCCTGTGGGGCATCTCAGCAGGGTGACCTACCCTGGGGGACTCGCAGACCTCGGAATTAATGCAACGGTTTCCAATAAATTAGAATATTCTTTTTGTAGCTGATTTCTCAATCTCATTTTGAATCGGTTGGGGGGTATTTTATATTTGAATCTCCTTCCAATGACTTTTATTTCCTGCCTTGGCTTTTGGGTATAAAATGAGCCAGATGCAATATTTTAGCCTGGCTAGATTTCTTCACAAAATGAGACTGGATGCAGAAGGCAGTAATGGAGCCTCCGTGTGATGATAATTATGAGGAACACTGTCAACAGCCCTGTGGATTCAAAACAAACTTCCTCTGCAGCCAGCACCCAGCCAGGAGCAGGTGCACCTGGGAGCATGTGCACAGGGCCCTGGACAGGACGGCAGGGGTCAGCTACCCACACAGACCCACCCCCATGACAGTCAGGGTGGGGGGCGCTGGGGCTGGGGTAGGTTCTGGGCCAACAGGAAAACCTGCCTGTCCCAGCTCTTTTTATTATTATTATTATTATTATTAAATCATAGCTGTGAACATTAGTGCAATCAAGGGGTACAATGTGCTGGTTTCATATACAATCTGAACTATTTTCATCAAACTGATTAACATACCCTTCGTGGCACTTTCTTTGTTATTATATGAAGACATTTGTATTCTGCATTTAATAAGGTTCGCCTGTACCCTTCTAAGATGCACCATAGGTGTGACCGCAGCAATTACCCTCCCTTCACCCCACCCTCACCCTTCCCCTCCCCTCCCCTCCAACCTCCCCCCTCCCCTCCCCTCCCTTGCCCCTTTCCCCATGTTCTTGGGCTCTAGTTGGGTTGTAGCCTTCATATGAAAGCTATATGTTAGTTTCACAGTAGGGCTGAGCACAGTGGATACTTTTCCTTCCATTCTTGCATTTGAAATGGGAAGGAGCTTGTCCCACTGGCTCCCTGGGGAGACCTCCATGAAGACACTGTCCCTGTAACCCACAGCAAATTCTCATTCTGGGCCAACAGACTGGCCTCATGGGCCCAGATTTAGACAAATGTCACCACTGCCAGTGGCCTCTCCTGCCTCACTCGCCTCTTTGAGCTCTTGGCATGGGGTCCCTTAGCTGTGGTTTCCTCCAACTCTGTCCCTGGAAAGCAGCTGTTACCGCAGCCGGGCCTGCCGGGCTCGGGTGTCCAGGATGTTCCTAGGGTGCCTTTCAGGGAGTCCTGGCAGATGGATGCAGTTGGAGTGTTCAGCCCGTACCCACATGTCCCCCTCATGCCAGCTGGTTTATAACAAGACCTTGCTACTGAACCACCCGCGGTGCACTCGCCTGGTGAGGCAGAGCCGGAGCCTGATGCCAGGAGCCCTGTGGGGGACGAGGCACTTTCATGGGGCCGACTCCTCCTCAGCTCCCAGCAAAGGTTCAAAGGCCGGGTGTGCATCAGCGACACAGCAGCTGCAGGGAAATTACCGGAATCCGTGCAGGTTGTGCATTGGGTTGCTCCCAAGGGCAGGAGATTTAGAGTGAGGCCTTGGGCCCCAGGCAGGGGCAGGGGTCTTTGATTCACGTTGAGGTGGCTGTGACTCTCCAGCCCCTCAGAGAAGTTGAGGACAAAGAGCCAGGCAGGCAGAGTTCAGTTCGCAGTCTCCCCTAATCTACAGTTTCCTCCTGGGGGCTTCTGAAGAGCAGCTGGAGAGCAGGCGTTAAGACACTGTAGTCCAGGGGAGGCAGAGCGCGCTCCTCACCTGGGGACCGTTGTCACTAGCCCCTGCCCCTGAGGGCTGGCTGGGTGCCCAGAGCTTACCTTCAATTCCTCGCACGTGGGGCCCGCAGGCCGATAGGAAGGGCCCCTGCCTTGTGCCAGAGAGCAGGTGAGCAGGCGAAGGCCTGGGGGCCAGCCTTCATCAGAGTCCACAGCGTCACACCCTGGTCTTCTGTCTTGTCTAAGATGCCCAGAAAACCAGCAAAAGGCGACCTGTCCCTGTGGCCCTGGGGCTGACCCTACCTGTAAGGTGCTAGGCAGGGTGGGGGGGCGAGCTGGGTCTGGGGTCAGTGTGTAAGAAGTAAGTGGGCCGTGCTGTAAACAACTGTGCCAGAGTTGGCCAGGTGGGACCCGGCTTCACGGCTTTAGGCCTGCAAGTGGGTGCTGAGGCCGAAAGCACGTCTGACAGGCCTGTGCCCCAGGCCTGTCCCAGGATGCCCCTGCCCCCAGCCAGACCCTCCCCACGTCCCTGCCTTATTGCCAACATCATCTTGGTGGGACCTTCTGAGGGCCCTGGCTTCCAAGCACCCTCTTGAGGCCGGTGACAGCAGGGGCTCAGTGAGGCCGGTGACAGCAGGGGCTCAGTGATGCCCCTGGGATGTCCGCTGTGTTCCGTGAGTGCTGCTCCAGGACCAGTTTTCCTCCTGTCCACGGGCCCCCTGGCCTTGAGCACCGCAGAGCCGGGTTGGCAGGTCATCTTCTGGGGTGGCTATCCTTTGCCGTTTCTCCCCTGCACTCCTGTTCCGGCAATGCAGCTGTGGAGCAGGGTTACAGACCTCCATGTGACTGTCACAGACCAGCCCCTCTGTCCCTGCAGCATCAATCCTGGGATTCCTCTGCTCCAGAAGCTGGTGGGACGAACGCCCTTGAGTCTCATCATGCTGCTGCCACTGGCTGGGGGACCCACAGGAAGGAGGCGCCCTGTCCTTCTCCTTTGTGCCTCTCCACTGAAGGACCTCGGGGAACACATTCCATTCCAAGTTTCTGAACTGACCTTGCCGGTCCGGTCCGGCCAAGGAGGCCTGACCCATCTTCCCTGAAACAGGGTGGCACATGGACATTTCAGAAACACGGGGAAGGTTCCTTCATCTTATCAACCTCTAATCTTTCCTTCTCTTTGTTTTGGAAACGAACCTGCCAATTTACCAGCGCAGTTTAAACTAACCCATTTGGAGGATTAGCACTGCCTGAGAGGTCCGCCCCTTCCCCGGGGAGCTCAGTTCATAGGGTTGCTTGAACATATAGCCAGGTGGCTGTGGCTGGTAGGTTCTATTAGGGAGCTTTTCACTGTATCTTGTCTCACTATGGTGGCTGCTCCATTTTAGCCTTTTCTTCTGCGGTTCTTGCAGGAGAATGGGCTCAAACCCCAGGATGTGAAACAGAAGCCCCTGTGACATGTGTTTACCCCGAGGGAAAGAGACTGGTGTGAGGCCCAGACTCTTCTGAGAGAGGTTTTTGGGAGAAGCCCGCACATAGCTCTTGAGTAGAAGCAATCAGTCCAGATTCACAGCTGATGTCAGGAAGCAATGCTCCCATTTATGACTCTGTCTTCATGAAATACGCTGCCCCATTTGCTCATGCCCATGACCCATCAGATTTCTAGCTGCTTCAAAAATGAGGTGGAAAAAGGTCACTTTTTCATGGACTGAGTGATTGCATTTGTGCAGCACTTCAGTCCAGAAATCCAGGCACTTGCGGGAGGGTGACGGCTGGTCCCTGGGCAACCTGGAGGCGTCAGAGGGCAGAGTGTCCACTGTCCCTGGGATTGTTCACTGCGGGAGGGCAGACGACTTTGTGGTTTGTAGCCAGTAAGTGTTGGCTTCAAGGAAGGTTGGTGTTGGTGTTTTGTTTTTTACCAGTGCAAACTATAATGGAGCTTTCTTTTAAAACTTAAGTCCACAAAGAGATACGTTTAATTGATAAAAGATTATTAATGTAACCCTGCCTATCTAGATAAATGCATTAGAGCAATTTCGTTGAGAATGTCTTTCATTTGCGGAGCACCCCTGGAAAGCAGGGAATCTTTGCCCTGGTTCAGGACGGAAAGTCCTATGAGAGGGCTAGGTCTTAATTCAGGGTCCAGGGCTGCACCCAGAGCCCTCTCTCTGCAATGACCCTGGTCAGCTTCCCCGCAGTGGTCAGATGCAGGGACACTGGCTGACACTGGGGCCAGCCACATGGCAGAGGCCCTGGGGTGAGGATTTCCCAGGGCAGGGCTCGGCAGGCCTGGCTGCAATGTCCTTTCCCTGCACTGAGGGGGCCATGAGGTTGTTGATGTGAAAATGTTCCAGTTTGAGGATTTTAAATAATAATATTCTGCTGATCACATGGACATGTGGACTTGCAATATGTGTGTGTATGTGTGTAGGGTATATTTCCCACAGGCTATAAACATGTGACCCATATTATCAAATTGTTTCCACAACATTGTTTTAATACAATTTCTTCTTCCACCAGCCTTGTCTGGAGTCCCTGAGAACTTGTCTGGGAGCTCTCTCAGCCTCAACTAGCGGGAAGTAGAAATATTTGTATTTGTGGTTTTTAAAATCCGCACTCTCCCTTTGAAGTGTCCCCCCAGCCTCTGTCCTGCAGCTCCTCCTTCCTGGGTTGACACCCCAGCCTTTGGCCTTGTAGCTCTTGAGATGGCCTCATGGTCGCCCTGCTCGTGACCGGACCATCTTTAGTCGTGAAGGTGCCCCGAGAGAACCATGCACCAGCCACTCAGATTTCTAGGGTGGGCTTATCTGCCCTCAATGTAAAAATAACCTTTAAAGATCTAGTGTTCTGGGATTTTCACCACAATGTAAACTCATGTGCCTCGACGTCCCATGGGAGCCCTGTTCATTGGCCTGTGCTAATGGCACCTCCGAGGACTCCTGTGTGGCTGGCGGTGTCCTCTGCCCAGGGGAACCGACAGAGTAGATGCTGGAGGGAAGCCTGATGGCCTTTCAGGCAGTGACGGTAAAGGCGACGGTAAATGTGTCCTTCCGGCAGGACGTCTGCGTTCCTCGACACCAGAAGGAAGAATCCCTCTGAAGGGATGAGCGCCTGTGTTCCGGGTTTAATGTGGCCATTTTAAACTACGAGGAAGTAAAGAGTAAATACGTTTTGCTCAGTAATCAAGTTAAGTCAAAACAGTAGCTTCTGCAGTGACTGGATCCAAGTTTGAGAGGGAAGGAACCTCATGTGGGTGGCCGTGTCACCACCCTCTCAGCTGCTCCTTCGGGGACACCACAGGCTCTGGGGTGAGGCAGGTGTCCTGTGCACAGTGCAGACAGGAAGACGGCCACCTGCCCCCCAGGTGCTACCACAATGACACGGGCAGGAGTGGGAGCCCACGTGGCCCTGGCTTTACTGTGCAGGGTGTGGGCTGTGGCCACCTGCCGTAGGCCTTCCCGGCCAGAGGAGCAGGTGTCCCACACAGGACCCGGTAGGAGCCGCCCTTCTGTCCCCGCTCCCTTCTCTCTGGTCAGCAGGATCCATGGCCTTTTCTGTGATCCAAGAAAATTATCCAAGAGACTTTTATGGTTTGAAGATGGAAAGTGTGCTTGGCTTCCTTGAGGTCCCTCTGAGGACAGGCGCTGAGGCCTCCGCCCGCCCAGATGTGTCTGGTCGGTAATGACCTCCCAGAGGCCGCTGCCGGCAATGGACACTGACAGCCCCTACGTCATCCCACTCGTTAGCTGTCCCTGAACTCTCTGCCACCACTTTGCGTAAACTGAGCCCATTTTTCTGAAGCCAAATCGCCCCTAGGAGTGATGCAAATGCCTCTTTGTTTCCAGAGAGGCCTCAGGCGAGGCTGGGACGAGCTGCACCAGTCTGGTCTGCTGTTTTCCCTCCAGGGGATTTTTCTTCCTGTTCTGGGCCCACTTTTCAGAATCATCTCCAGTTCCTGCCCTGTGGAAAGGGAGGGATGAGACAGCAGCTCAGACACCAATGAGGGGACAATCCCGGAGCCCCCCATGCACGAGGCTGAGGGGAAGAGGGCAAATCGCACGTGGTCCCCGGAGGCCAGCCCTACTCTGTGACTCTGCAACTTTGCCCTGGCCGAGGAGCACACTGCCGTGCGGGCTGAGATGGGAAAAGTGCAATGTGGGGCCAGCCACATGGTCACCGGGGAGAGCAAAGGACACTCGGTCCTGGGCAGTGGGCTCCAGTCTCACAGATGGCTGAGTGTCCCCAGGCACTGATGGGCTGCTGGTGGCTGGGCCCCTGTTGCTGGTGGTCAGGGGCTGCACTGAGGGTCTCAGGGCGGGCTGAGGAGGTGACAGAATCAAGGCTTTACACCACTGGGCCTGCAGCACAGGCTTCTGCAGGGGGCTCTGAGTCGGACTGAAGAATTCAGGGTTTTCAGCATCGAATCACACAGAGCAGCAGTTCTCAACCTGTGGGTCTCGACCCACAGGAACCGTATTAAAGGGCCAAGGCATTAGGAAGGTTGAGAAGCACTGACACAGAGGCTGCCAGAGAGGCAGCAGGGTGGCAGATGAGTAGACGCCGAGGTGTGACTATTCGTCACATGGAGAACAGCATGGGGGCCCGGGGCCCACTGAGCACAGGTCCCCTGGGTGGACCCCTGTGGCCAGGTGCCATCTGTCCAGGAAAGGCAGTCCTGCTGCCTGGACCCACCTAGGTCCCCACCCCAGCCCTGTGTGATAGGACATTTCACTATGTTCTCAGTCAATCAAGGAACACCGCTGGCCAAACTTGGGTCACCTCATGTGAATGAGCTCATGGATGTAACAGAGAGGGCCACGATCTTGATTATTAAAAATAGAATTGTTAATTAAGAAGCTCAGTGTGTTACAAGGCACAAATAAAATACCTTTGCTGAAGTGGGGACTCTGCCAGGAAGATTTTGAGAATGTGGATGGGGTTTTGTGCCATGAACTCTCAATTACCTCCCTCCCTCCCTGCCTAGACCCCAGCAGCTTTCTGGAAAGCCAGGTGCCTGGGACCCCTCTCCAGCCCTGCCTGGGCCGGCCTTTCAGCTCCACCTCTGTCCCTTCTGCCTCCTCTGGCCCCTTTGTCCTGCCTCATCGTACCGGTGTCCACCCTGGCTGTTCCCACCTTCACTGTAGTCCCGGGAACCCAGCTTTTTGCCCACAGATAGCTGGTCCTGGAGCATTCCGCAGCACCTCCTCAGAGCTGCACTGGGCCTTGTGGGGAGCCCCCGGGTCCCCGCACCTGCTGCTCCAGACTCTGGGCTTTTCAACCCAGGGGCTCTGATTTATTTTCTCTGAATCCTCAGCACCCAGCACAGGGCCCGAGGCATAATCAATATCTAGTCAATGTTTTTAAATGTATTCATTTATTTTTGAATGACTTAAGTGTGCCCTTGAGCTGAGAGTGTAGAAGCATCGTCTTCTCAGTGGCAACCATCACACCAGTGCCAGATCCTGGTTTCTACGTCATTTTCCAATGAAGGGGCCGAGGCCTCTTAGAGAAGTGGCTGATTCAAGGCCAAAGACAGGAAAAACAAGATGAGCTTGGAGTATCTTACGGTGGCAGAAGATAAAGATGTGCCCCAAAGGTGAAATGGTGACACACGCACAGAGACGTGGAGGTCAGCAGCAAGGACTCCAGAACCAGGCTGGGAGCGACTTGAGCAGGCTGGCAGATAGAGCAGAAGGGGTTCTCCCCAGGGCACAGGCTGGTTATCCACAGGTCCCTGTGGATATGAATAAATGACTGAGCAAACACATGAATGTGGAGATAGAGAAGGATTGTAAACCAGGCATCTGGCTGCCCCCGCCAGCAGGGGAGCATGGCCCTAAGGGTGGGCTGCTCTTACAGATGGACAGTGTGGAAGGGGCAGGCCCCCAGCTCAGCCGGGGACCAGCCAGCGCCCGGCTGGGAGGGGTCAGGAGGCAGGCCCCTGCTCTCTCTCCCAGAGAAGCCATAATCCTGCTTTAATCCTGAGAAGAACCTCAGGCAAATCCTGATACAGGGGTGTCCTGCAAGATGCCCCCTAGCACCTCTCAAAATAGCCAAGGTCTGAGAACCTGACCCAAGGGCATGGCAACTGACCACAATGTGGGACCCTGGGACAGAAACAGAAAATCAGGTAACGGTAAAGAGACTGAGTAGAGTGTGGCTTTTTTGTTAATAGTAATGTTTCCGTCAGTATTAGTGGTGACAAAGCCAGCGGTCTGTTACAGGATGTTAGCAGCATGGGAAACTGGGCATGGGGTATGTGGTAACTTTTTATAATATTCTATTTTTTATTAAGTCAAAAACTAGTGCAAAATAAAATACCTTGTATCCAAAAATAACCTCTCCCCAAAGTTTAAATTATGAGTAAACAGTCAAGAACAAGCTAAACTCAGCCCCTTTGCAAGACATTGCACGTGGGGTCCTGAAGATTTTGAAAAGCTTCATTTCTTCTTTGCAGATATGACTTTCTGAAAGTCTGTCACACCTCCCCAGGTGTAATGAGGGCTTCAGAGCAAGGGTACAACCCTGGGAGGCACGTAAGGAAGAAAGAGTCATGAGTTATGAGTCTAGAAATCAAATTTTCTAATGCCCCAGGAATTGATTTTCAGAGAGAGTTTGACATGTCCGGCACTCACAGCTGCCCCCGAGGCCGCCGCACCTTAACGCTGCTTTCCCACCATTGATCAGTTCAGCACCACCCGGCTCAGATGTTAACGGCAACTCTATTGAATATCTTTCTTTAGGTGTCAGCGTTTTCCACCTGGGAGAAAGAATTACATAAAATTGTGTTTGACCCACGCTATCTCCTGCTAAACTCCGAGGAACGAAAACAGGTAAGGTGGTGGGAAGGCAGGACGACACCTCTGGAGCAGTTAAAGCAGCTGCTTCCTCGGGGCGCGGGGCCTGTGCATGGCTGAGGAGCAGGGCCGCGCTGGGGTCCTCCGTGGGATTTGGGCTCAGCTCGGCAGCAGGCACAGGGGCGGCTGGGCTGGACATGTACCCAACCATTGGTTGTGACTGTGAAAGACAAAGGCTCATATGGTTGGACAAAGGTAAATTTCTGGAATATTGACCACATTTAAATGACTCAGACGTTAAAAACACTAAACGCACGTAGAAATGAAACGGAAGGTCTTTCATAATTCTGACACCTTTCACTTTATATTAATATAAGGCTTCATAGAGAATCAAAATGGGGTCGCTAACGCTGAGACACCTGGACAGCTGGGCGTGGGGCTCAGCCTGTAGTCCCAGTGCTTTGGGAGGCTGAAGAGGGGACAGGTCAAGGCCAGGAGTTCAGAGTGAGCTATGGGCGTGAGCCGCTGCCCTCTAGTCTGGGGCGAGAGGGAGACTCAGAAACAAACAGAAACAAAAAGGAAGCAAGAGAAAGCCACAACCCCACTCAGCATTCATCACAACATTACCCAAAAGCTCTTCTCTGAGGACACCTGCCCGCACCTGCTGTCCACCTACTTACTGAACTTTGTGGTAAAGGGCGTTCGTTCCAAAATGCTCGCCAGTCCCCCTCATCTTTTCCCTCTGCCTCTCTGAGCGTGCCCGTGGATTACTGTGACACGGTGTCCCCAGCGCCGTGCTCTAATCCCGACCACTCCCGAGTACACGCCATGTTCTATGTGTCACTCAGGATGACAACAGCAGCGGGGAAGCAGGCGAGGCCCCAGGACAGCCATGGCAGCACCAGGGGAGGGCGGAGGGCCTAGCCACCGTGTTCCAGCAGAGAGAGGAAGGGTGACAGGGGCTGTTTCGGGGAGAGCCTGGACGAGGTGTGGCCTAGTCTTGTGTAAACAGGGTCGTGAGCCAGGGCGGTTTCCCAGATGGTAGACTGGTCACAGGAGTGTGCCGTTGCTGGAGAGGGAATGAGGGCACAGCCTGGGTCCGTGTGGCCCGGGGGGATCCTGAGACAGGCCCTGAGCTACTGTGGAAGTTCTGGTTCTCGGCCTCCAGTTCCTGACCCTGGAGGACTCCCCGTGTGCGGCAATGTCTTTCCCTCCCCCCCCACCCCCCCGCCGTCCGAGTTTGGATTTGATGCACATGGAAAGTAGGTTCCCAGGAACACTCTCCAAGGACTGAGGAGCCACAGGACTTGTTTCAGAGAGGGCTCAGAGGGTTTCAGACAGAGCTGACCAAGACTCAGACCGGGAGCAGGGAAATTGCGATTTTTTCTTTAATTCTGTCAATGGGTCAAGTTCCTTTCAGCCGATGCCCAAGATGATGTCAAGGGAGCACCTGGAGAGCACGTCTCCATCGTGGGGCCCCACGCCGAGTGGCCACGCCCTGCCCTCCGGCTCTGGACACTCTCCCTGGTTCCCTGGCAGGCTGGGGCGCGGGACGGTCTCCCGGGACTGACCCTGCAGCCCAATCTATCCTTCAGAAACTTGGAGTTTATTGTATTTTGTTGTCTTTGAGCTGAGTTTCATTTTCCAATTAGAAACTTTTTAAAACACATGAAACATACAGTGGGTGGCTCAAGATAATGCTGCAACCCGGTTAGCAGAGTGTGAGCCTTACGGATCAACTGCTGACTGGGAAAGCTGGCCATATGCCACCATTTGTTGTGATATTAAAAAGGTAGAATTCAGCTATGAAAACAGGTAGTTAGAGGCCTGTTTACAGATGTGAGAGGATCACCTTAGGCCGCAGGGCGCAGCCACAAACGGGCTCACTGACTTGTTGTCACAGCCCTCCCCACGTCAGGGAGGGCTGTGACCAGGAGCTGCTGAATAAATGAGTCCACGCCCAGCTCCGGAGAAAAGCCCAACTCAGGCTTGAGGTCCCGTCCCACACTGGCAGTTTAATCTTATGTCGCATCTCTTAGGACAACTCGGAACACAAGGTCATGTTTTGCTGGCTGAGTTGGTTTGTAGCAGTCTGGGGGACACAGACGTCCAGGACCAGCATGAGGCTGTGCCCCCTTGATGGGCCCTGCCTGGGCCTCGCTCAGTCAGCTGGGCTGTCCTGGTCTTCCTGACGAGGAAGAAGCCGGGTAGCTAGAGCACACAGCCCCCAGAGAGCAGGTGCAGTGATCGTCTGAAGCTCATCAGAGGCAGAGAGGGCAGCTCACCGGGGCCGAGGGCTGAGGCTGAGCTGAGGAAGGAAATGGTATTTGGGCCCCACTCACAGAGCACAGCCCTGCTTAGGAAGAAAGCATGTCGTCAGCAAATGTCAGACATGGACTCTGGTGGAACCTGCTATCTCACGGTGTCCCTCGGGAAAGCTGAGGTCCAGCGTGTGTAGGTTACAACCATCCTTCTATCCGGGGGCCATGAAGGACAGGAGAGGGGCCCTAAGTGGGGCATCAGAGTCTCGGGAGTGCACATCAGACCCATTTCCATGGTAGCAGACGTGCTCTGCTGTATTTCAGAAGATACAGCAAGAGGCAGCCACCATGGTATCTCTTCTAAAACGTCACGCCCCACTTTGGGTAAAGCTGGTATTATATGTTAAGGAGGGAAAA
The DNA here is from genome assembly GCA_963573935.1 of Arctocebus calabarensis. Classification (NCBI taxonomy): domain Eukaryota; kingdom Metazoa; phylum Chordata; class Mammalia; order Primates; family Lorisidae; genus Arctocebus; species Arctocebus calabarensis. The sequence continues at coordinate 74,319 of CAUYON010038571.1, forward strand.
AAATCCTGCTATATAACATTATAGTGGCAGAAAACAAAGTAACAGTAGAAGGAGAGGGAAGAGAGAAAAACCTGCATAAATGGCTCTGGCAGAGAAGTACACATTTGTTGAGAGCCCCAACTTTACTGCCAGCCACGCTTTCTAGCCAGATTTAAAGTTCATTGAGCCAAACTCTGGCTAGTGAGGGAGCAGCATGCTTTGATCTGATAATAATCCTGCATTCACCTTTTATAGGAGTTTAAATCATAATACAACGTAAGTTCCCCAACTTACATTACTATTTGCCTGGAAGGTACAACAAGCCAGTGGTATTTGTATTTAAGATCTGCGCGCGTGTTCCAAATTCAGGCATGTTGGTGCCTATTTCATGTTGCGCTGTCTGCAGGAGCCGAGTAGCAGTTTGCATGTATGATCCTGTGGAGAGCTCGGCCCCCACTGACATGGACTCTGAGTCCTTGAGGCCGAGTCAGGGAGAACCCCTCTGGAGACGCTGCCAGAGCGAGGCTTCCACCTGCCAGCCTGTCCTTCCCGTCTTGGTTTACTGCGCAGGATCACGGGAGATGAGCTGAAGGCCGGCACTCAGCTCGGGCTGTAGAGCTGCATGGCCACCAACGGATGGTGCGGGGATGCTCTGCATCGGCCTCACAGGACCACATGTGGGCTTTAATTGATACTTTTATTTATATTTCCATAAACATTTAAATTATCTCCAGTTTATTTTTATGGTGCTCTTGACTCTGGATAGCCTTAGGAATGCGAGAACTCAGCTCCCCAGGCGTTAGAGTGTGTAAGTGACAGTTTTTCAGACGTGGGACCCTGAGAACTCAGCCTGCTCTCTGTGCGATGGCAAAGGGCGATTTCACCCTGCTGTGCTGGCTGCTGGTCTCCAAGAGAAACCCCCAGGGTCTCGCCCAGACACACCTGCCGGACACTGCCCTCCCACACTGAGAATGGGGTTGGGGGGGCAGCAACCAAAACACACGTCTGGTCACTGCCGGCTTGATCCGTCCAACCTGGGTGCTGGGGACATCCTCAGACGCGGCCACTTTGTCTGCTCTCGTGCCAGGATCAGAAGTGGGTGTTGCTAGAAGGTGGGGTATCAGAGATGCTGGATTTATGTTCTTTTCATAAATTAAAGTCATTTTTAGAGATTCCAATGCCAATTGCGTCATCATAGGAAGAACACATTAAGTGCTCAAGTGTGTTACTGATGCCACTGGCAGTGACAGGGAGTTCACGAGTCGCTGCAATGTGAGCGGGGCCATTTAGAGCCAGTTGTCACCGGCCTGCTGCTTCCAGAATCCCACAGAGAGGCCACTAGACGGGCCCAGGCTTTCTCAGACAGGGCTGATTTGATGTGTGACCCAGAAATGGCTTGTATGCAGAGAAACAGACCAGGGCTCGTGGGAACCTGGGCTTGATCACTTAGGGCAGTGCACTGTTCGGGGAGTATGAGTCTGGGCACTCGGTTTCAGGAGAGCCACAGTGGAGGCTGCTGAGGTGGCCCTGCACCGTGACCAGCTGGCCGCTGCGGTCTGAATGTCTCTTTGGGCCTTGCTGGTGATGCGGGATTTCATTTTTGATAAGCAATTTCATAACACTCTTCTTTTGTGCATGTGTTTTAAGATATTTGAACAGTTTGTCAAGACCAGAATAAAACAAGAATATAAGGAAAAGAAAAGCAAATTGCTGCTGGCCAAAGAGGAATTCAGAAAACTTCTGGAGGAATCCAAAGTGTCGCCCAGGTACGGAGAGAGAAATACTTCAGGTGGTTTCCGGGGCCACACGCTTATTAGTCATGACTGGAAAACCTTAAAGCCAGTCTGTGTTGAATCACGTGAGTGTGGACGCCACAGGCCTTCAGGGGACGGCAGCCTGAGCTCCCCGTCACCAGGCCTGAGCGTGAGCTATTCCTGAGGCAAACGTGCTGCACCCACTTCATTCCCACCTCCTGCATCAGTTGGCAGCCCAGACTCCCCAACTGGTGGACAGGTGTGCAATCTCGAGACCTGGTCTGAGTTCTGATGGAATGACCAAGGACCAGCAAGCTAGGGCACAGAGGCAGAATGAGCCCCAGCACCCCCCAGTTCTGGCTCTCAGCAGTTACCTGAGGGTGACATGCAAGTTTGACATCCGAGTATACAGACTGGGGTGACCTGGGTGGTGAAACTGACCTCAGGTGATAAGCAGGGAGGTGTTTCCATGAAGCTAAAGCACATAAGCTCAGCTGTTCTATAAAATTAGCTTTAATTGGATGGTTTTGAAAAAACAATTATGTACTACTTTTAGCACTATGAAACAACATCTTATATAAATAGAACAATGGTTTTAATGGATTTGCATGTTAGATCAGAGCATGCAGCATCCTGTTTTAAATGGACATTAGCAGGTGCTCTCGGGGGTGAAGGCAGTTCTGGGAATGCTGGGTTCTAGCCATGGCTTAGCTGTGTCTGCCTAGGAGATGGGAGAGGCAGAGCAGTGTGGAGTGCAGGAAACTGGAGCCCCCAACCCCATCCCAGTGCACAGTCTGGCCCTGGTCACAGGGAAAGGATTTACCCTGGGGACATCCCTGTTCTCATCTGATGGTCACACAAACTCAGGAAGCTCCCAGGAGGATGCTATGCGGGCTGCAGGGAGGGACCCAGCAGTGCCCAGCAGCTGGGGGTTGGGGGGCCAGGCCGTGACAGCCCGATTGTCGGCAGGGACAGCGAGGTATCCTGTCTGCCCACTGGTGTGATGTGATCAGGGATGTCACATCTGCCCCTCCCGGGAGTACGACATGAAGACCAAGGGTGAAATCTAGACTGTATTGAACAATCTGGAAATTGTCGTGCGCGCGCACGCGCGCACACACACACACACACACACACACACACGGTGAATTAAACTTTACTGGTAGAACTAGGTTTGGCTGACTGCTAATTTTAAAATAAATGTTACTGTGTATCTTTAAGGCATGATGCTTTGGAGTACATATGGATAGTAAAATGGTCACTAATGTAGCAAATTAACATTTTTTGAAATACACTCAGCATATATTTATATAACTATAAGCTATTTTTATGTTTTTAACAGATGTGTATTATGGTTTTATTTTTTTTTAATTAGGTCATATATACATATATTTCTAAAGTAGTAACATTTTCAAGAACTGTCTTCAGATCCTCTCTCTACTGTCTGTGGGCCCTGAGTGAACCTGTACAACCCACATGGCCACACGCTGGACAGGCAGGTGCGCATGTCCAGCCCTGCAGACAGGGTCTGTAGGGGTTCTGCAGCCACCGCACAGTGCTGATGGCTCCTCTCAGCCTCTGCTGAGATGCTCCCGGGAGCAATGGCCATGGGGAGAGTCCAGAGCACTCCCAGACAGCACCCGCCCTGTGCATGGCCGTGGGGGAGGGGAGCCTGCAGTGGGCATGACACTCAGTGCTCCCTTATGAAGACCAGATGAGAACGCAGGTGCATCGCCAGTGACTCCCATGGCTTCCCGGGCTCACGAGGTCGCCCACCAGGGTTAGAAACACCTTGCTAGCTCTTGGCATGGCTGAGGGGCCACAGGGGGTGAACACCCCCTTTATTTTCAGAGATGCCCAGCCTAGGGCCTGTGTGGATGCTGCCCTGCCCAGCGCCTAGATGGCAGTGTCTAGGTTCCTAACTAGTCAGGTGACAGGAGGGACCAGCCTCAGGCTAAGCTCATCCTTTCACTTTTCACAGGCGGGTGGGTCATAGAAGCACAAGTGAGTGTGTGAGTCCTGCCCCACCTGTCAGGAAGTAAAGGGAGAGGGGAGGAGGGAGGGGGGAGGGGAAAGGAGAGGGAGGGAGGGGGAGGGAGGGGAGAAAGAAGAGGACAACCGTAAAGAAGCGTTTTTCTTTTGGCGAGGTGTGTAACGAGCACCCCAGAGACTGTGCACAGGAAAATGGCATGAAGACAGTTAAGTGAGGACAGAGAAGACCAGTCTGCTAATTATTTGTTTTGTGTTCTAACAGCCATGTCAGTATAATCTATTGTTCGGGTATTTACAAAGCTATTATGTTAGAATAATTAAATACAATAATTAAGTGTCTGCAACGAAATATACAATTCTCTGTAGAGACAAATAGGGTTGAACAAGAGTCCCCCCGACAAAGAATGGAGAAGGTTTTGTCGGAGCCTGGGGGGGACACCCTCAATAGTGAGGACCCCAGGCTGGGAGGCAGGTGGCAAAAGCTTGTCTGCCCCTGGATGGGTGAGTATGTCACATAGCCAGTTCCTCGGGGCCACACGACACCTGCCACTGCCCGTGTTCAAGTCCAAGTCTGGGCAAAAGGGCAGCATGAGCTCCAGAGCTTGACAGGTCCCCTTGGTGGCTACGAATGAGCACCCGCTGCCCCGGCTCTTGGAGCTGCCCAGCCCTCTCGATGGCCGGGGTGTCCAGCTCGGCCCCCTCGAGTTCTCTCATGGGCACCCCTGGCCTGGAAGTGACAGGTAGTTCCACTGGCATTCAGTGCTCACTGCCCGCTGGGTCCCATGAGCCTGGCAGGACGTTCACTGGACCAGAGCAGGTGCCAGTGTCTGGGTTTCCGTGAGGAGAGTCCAGCGTGTACAGCTGAGGTTTGACAAGGTCGTAACTGACGGGGGCATGAGAGAGCGGTCACAGCTCTGCGGACTCTCCACAGGGCGAGTTTCTGAGGGAGGTGCACCAGCCTGTCAGAAGGGTGACAAGTGGGCACGACTGGGTGAGGAAATAAGGGGAGGCTGAGGCGGGCAGGCAGCAGGGCACACAGGCCAGCAGCAGGGGGTGGTTGGAGGAGAACTGTGTGGGGCAGGGGGGAGGGGAGTGTCAGGGGTGCTGCATGAGAGGAGGCTGGGGGCTCTGCAAGTGAGGGTGCCCGAGGGAACTCGTGGGGAGCAGCTGCCCCAGGCCAGAGCCACCTGGCTGCAGCACCCCTGGAGCTCTCTGCCACTCAGGAAATGACAGTCCCTCTCGGGGAAGTGGCTCAGGAAACTCTTTCTCTTTCAGGACCACATTTAAGGAGTTTGCTGAGAAATACGGCCGGGATCAGAGATTTCGACTTGTTCAAAAAAGGAAAGACCAGGAGCATTTTTTCAACCAGTTCATACTTATTCTTAAGAAACGGGACAAGGAAAACAGGCTAAGGCTACGGAAAATGAGATGAGTTTGTGAAGACGCAATAAGACCCGGGTGGGCGGCACGGGGAGTGGGGCGCGAGGGGTCTCCCGGCGCCCACAGAGGCAGGGGGGCGGCCGGGCTGCCGGGTCTCCCTTCTCAGAGGATTACTGTTTCATATTGAAGCTCTCTTTTGTACGACGTCCAGAGTTTGATGCATTCCTAATTGCTATGATATGTTGATCTCTTAATTGTTTTAATTATGCAAATTACTTGTAATAAACACACATTATAAATCAGGTGCAAGTTGGTAAGTCAGCAGAAACAGGACCCATCTAGAACAATCTCAACACGTTTCATCACTTAAGACAATTACCCAAACCTTTCTGAAAGCCTCCGTGGATTACTCCCTTCCCCCAGATTTCCGTGGAGTGGGGGGTTCCTCACCCCGTCCCTAGGTCTGGTCTCATTTTCTGAGTAGTAGCAATAGGGTCCTCATCGTCAACCATCGTGATAACTGTGACGCCCCACCCGCGACTGCCACCACTCTCAGGTTGGGAAAGGTGGCAGTCCATTCCTCCAAGGGGCCCCTCGGCCGGGCCGTCACAGGTCCTACTTACAAAAGAATTATTTTGTACAAAACCATCATATTAATATTTGAGTTATTTTTATTGTATGCCCAGAGTTTGCATGAGATTTTTCTCATCATCTTTGTATAAAAAATTTTTAATTTTTTTTAATCAATAAATATTTTAAACCAATGTGTGTTTGTGCCTAAGACTTTCATTACAATCTCAAGCAGCAAAATTGTGTCTGCACTCAAGATAACCCGGTCCAGAAGATCTAGGGAAAAAATCTAGCAGCACAGGAGGACTGTGGAAGTGAACTCAAAGAAATCTGACTTTTCAACACGCTCCCTGCCCCAGGCAGGGCGATGGATGTTCGGTGAAACCTTAGCTAATTTGTTACATTCTTTAACTCGTTGGAGGTCCATTTGTTTCCTTCAGGTGTGTGGCGTCCGTCTGCATGCGCCATCTGCATGCAGTGGCTTTGTCCCTGGCAGAGTGAGGCAGCCTCCTGCCCTCACCCTGCTCCTTAGTTCTCCTGAGAACATTGCTGCCTCCCACGCTGGGCTGTGACCGGCCAGGGGGGCATCCACCCCAGCCCCATTCTCCTGCACTGGGAGGTGCGTGTGGGTCCCAGGGCCATTGCCGCTCAGGGCAGGCCCTTTCTGGACAGGTGCCCTCCTACCTGGCCAGTGGTGTTGGAAGAATCCAAGACAGAAATGCCAGCTCCAGAAGGACACACACACCCCCTGGGTCGGTCAGGGAACAACCAGATGGTGGAGGCCACCTAGAGTTAGAACCAGAAACAGGATAATGGAGAAATTATTAGTATCTCCGGGAGCTGAGTCCTGACGCTGGTGAGTGCAGATACCTCCTAGTACAGGAGTAATAAGGAACAGCCCCACCCGTGGGCTGGGAGACAGGGTCCCAGAAGCCCTGCCACCCCAGGGCTGAGACCCCATCCCATTGGAGGAGGCCTAACCGTGGTCGGTGAAAGGCAGGTGAGTCACCCAGGGAACACTTAGACGGCGGGTCTAGGGGTCGTGTGGGTGCACTCTGCCCAGAGACACCCGTGAGGGTGTCAGTGTGGGGAGGCCACTGGCTGTAGGGTGCTGGTGGCTGTGAGCCCCCAGCCTGGCACAGAAGCAGCCGTGCTGTGGGGAGCGAGGCAGGGAGCCCTGCTGGGGCCTGGACTCTCTGTAAGGCAGCAATTTCTCCTGACACCAAGCTCAGCCTATCAGGAAACCTCGGCTGGCAGCTTGTTGCAAATAGAACTAAAATCATTTTACCACAAAGGCGTGTGAACCCAAATGTTTTGTAGCTCAATTCATAATTGCCAAGTCGTGGAGGCAACTCAAATGCCCCTCAGCCCACAAATGGAGTAACAAATTGTGGTATATGTATGCCATTCAGCCATTAAAAAAGGAGACTTGACATCTTTTATGTTACCTTGATGGAGCTAAAACACATTCTCCTCAGTAAAGTACCTAAAGAAAGGGGGGAGTATCCAGTGTACTCAACACTAACATGAAACCAATATACAAACATTTACACGCACACATGAATGATAAAACAAACATATAGTCTAGCAAAGGAGAGGGGTGAGGAGGGAGGGGTGAGCAGGGAAGGGGGGAGGGTGAATGGTGCAAGGAGGGGCGTATGGTGGGATCTCACCTAACGCACACAATGTGACGGTATTCAGCACAGCCTCTGGGTGAGGGGCCTCCTACAACTTGAACTTTAACTTAGAAGTGAGAACAGTGTAACCTAAAAATTTGCATCCTCATATTAATTTGAAATTAAAAAAATATATATATCCCATGACTGTTGGCTTCATTGCCCTCTCTGGACCCCTAATGCCCCAGCCGAGCACCCCATCCACGGCCGTCTCACCTACCTACGTCGGGCCAGCAGTTCTAGCAGCTCATGCCCTGCCCTGCCTCTTCCTCGGCCCCACACTGCAGCGGAGGAGGGGAGGTGGGTGGCATTTGCCATTCTCTCCGGCCGTGTGAGCCCCAGGCAAGGCTGCTGTTTCCTTCATCCTTTCCTCCTCTCCAGAGTGGCCACGAGGCTGTCGGGGCAGGGAGAGCGAATGGGCGGCCAATGGGCTGATGCCCCGGGAGTGCGGATCACCAGCCAGGCTCTGCACAACTCAGCTCCACCTCTGATCTGACATTCCCACGTGGAGCAGGGTGAGAAAATCAGGCCAAGGAGCACTGCACTGGCACCTTTGTCAGCTGGCACCCAGGACAGGGCTTTCACACGCAGCTGGTGTCAGCGTGCAGTGTGCAGACCTGGCTGAGACCATCCTGAGGTGATGAATCCCTTCAGCCCTGTCACCTCGCCAGTCTTCAGGGCACCTGTGCTGCTGATGCCCACAGGTCAGGCAGGGCCTTACTAGTGGCCTCCACCTGTGTCCTTAACTGCCCCGAGCCCCAAAGTCTTCTTGATCCATCAGACCCGTCTCCTCCAAGCTTGCCCAGGCTCTGTCTGCTGAGAGAGCGTGGCCTTGCCCCCAGCCTGCTCACGGCACAGCTTCTTCCGGAGCAGAGAGTCTGCACCTGAGATGCATCCCTCCGTGGGACTTCCAGGTGCAGGGCCACAGCCACGGTCCCCGTACCTCAGGCCCCACTGCTGGTGATGCTGGGCGCAGAGCAGGCAGTGAGTGTCATGTCCACTGAGTAGGGACTCCTGTCTCCAGGGTTTGGCTGTTTGTCTTTGCTTCTTATGACCTGTGCCATTTCCTATGAAGTGGCTGTCTGTAAGGAAGACGTTCAGTGGCCACAGGTTTGGGGCTCTGGCCACCTGTTCCTGTCCCTCTTCTTGTGACTGGATCCCACCCTGTCTTCTCTGACCCCTCACAAGCCACGTCTGGCAAAGGAGGAGGTGGCGTGAGGGCCCAGGTGGCCAATCGGAGGGGGAAACCTCCCAAACAGAACTCACTTCAATAAGGTTTTGTTTCATTGGCTTATCAAGAAAGACGCCCGTTGGTCTTGTGCTCTCTGCGGAGACTGTAGAATAGAGTTGTGCAGGCCTGCTGATTCCTGCTGACATCAGCCCTGCTGTGTGTGTGATGGGTGCCGGGACGTGTGTGTGTACACTTGTGCAGGTGTGTGTATGTGCAGGTGCACCTGGTGGGGGAGGGTGGTGAGTGCACCTGTGTGTGCCCTGGGTGTGGTCTGGGTATGTTCATATGCACTATGTGGTGTGTGTGTGTGTGGTGAGTGCACATGTGTGCATCTGTGTGTGTGCATGGTGCGTGGTGTGTGTATGTATGGTAAGTGAATGTGCAGTATGAGGTCAGACAATTAAGTTCTGAAAGTTCATCCTAGAAAAAGTGCTACACGCTTCACTGATGAATATTGTACGGTCCCCTTCGAAGTGCTCCCCCGGGAGCTGGGCACTGATGCCGGCACCTAGTCCACCCTTCAGAGAAATTCTGGAATTCTGTATCCGGAATGGTCATCAGAGCCTTCTCTGTATCAACCCTGATGTCCTGAATGGCATCAAAATGTCTTCCTTTCAGTATTTCCTTAATCTTTAGGCAAAGAGAAAAGTCACTGGGGGCCAGATCAGGTGAGTAGCGAGGGTGTGGCAACACAGTTATCTGTTTACTGGTTAAAAACCTCCTCACAAACATAACTGTGTAAGCTGGTGCATTTTTGTGATGCAAGAGCCCTGAGTTGTTGGCCAAATGAGATTTTCCTGTTTCTCTATTATGTGTACTTGGTCTGCTGTGCTTCTCATAGTCAGAAGTGATTCCGATGCACAATGTGATAAACTTTTGCAATTTTGTCATCAGTTCTGTTCATGACTGGCCACCTTGAGCTCTCTTCATCCATGACGCTTTCTTTCTCTTCAGAAAAACATTTAAACCATGCCCTTTTCTTCATGGCATTATCCCCATAAACTTGGACTAACATAAACCTGATTTGACTTCTTGCCAAGTTTAAGGAGAAATTTGCAAATGTTTGTCACTGCTCTAATGCAAGCTCTGATATTCTCACGACAATACCCCAAACATGCAACAACAGTAATGACCACTGCTCAGCAGGACATGCCGTACGTCTACACAAACACCACTGGGAGACACTGATACACCAAGGTCATGGCCCCTCACAGAGCTGTCTGTGCTGTGCTGCCAACATAAGCATGTGTTGGCAAGTTTGCAAACTTAATTGTCAGACCTCATGTGTGTATGTGTGTGTGTGTGTGTGTGCGCGCGCGCGCGCGCGCTGTGCGGTGAGTGCACATGTGTGAATGGGCACGTGCGTGTTGCCCTGTGTGTGTGTGCCGTGTGGTGAGTGCACATGTGTGAATGGGCACGTGTGTGTTGCTCTGCGTGTGTGTGTGTGCTGTGCAGTGAGTGCACATGTGTGAATGTGCACGTGCAGGTCGCTCTGTGTGTGTGTGCCGTGCGGTGAGTGCACATGTGTGAATGGGCACGTGTGTGTTGCTCTGTGTGTGTGTGTGCCGTGCAGTGAGTGCACATGTGCGAATGTGCACGTGCGTGTTGCCCTGTGTGTGTGTGCCGTGCAGTGAGTGCACATGTGCGAATGGGCACGTGCGTGTTGCCCTGTGTGTGTGTGTGTGTGTGGTGAGTGCACATGTGTGAATGGGCACATGCGTGTTGCCCTGTGTGTGTGTGCCATGTGGTGATTTGTGCACATGTGCGAATGTGCACGTGCGTGTTGCCCTGTGTGTGTGTGTGCCGTGCGGTGAGTGCACATGTGCGAATGGGCACGTGCGTGTTGCTCTGTGTGTTTGTTTGCTGTGTGGCGAGTGTGCACGTGTGAATGCACGTGTGCATTTTGCCCTGGGTGTGATGTGTGTTTGTCTTGGGAAACTCCGCTGCTGCAGAATGTTCCCTCTGTCTTCTTATGCCCCCACTGGCTCCTGCCCAGGGTCCTTCTCTGGGTGGCTGTCGCAGGGTGGACATCACTGACCACCTGCCTGAGTCCCCCTCGGGCCCATCCTGGGGCTGTGTGGTGCTCAGAGAAGGTGTCCGCACCCAGGCACGTGGGAGCAGGGAATGGACAGGCCAGAGACGCTCCCAGGAGAGGACAGATGCTTTCTCCACACTTCCAGAAAGAGTGCGGCGCTGGCTTCCGAGGGTGATTTTACTTGACTCATCCCCACATCCATCCGGGATGGACTTCTCTACCTCAGCCCTTAATTCTGCCCGTGAAGCCAATATCGGGGGCGTCCACATGCTTTTCATGATAAATCACCTACTGGCAAGTGTGCAGAGAAGTGAATTGTTTTTACTGCCACTTCAACTTCCTCCACTTCTCCAAAACTCACATTTAATAACACAGGCGGAAGTCCGCACCTGTATTTTTTGCGGCTGTGCTGACAGTCGAAGCCCTCTCCTGATTCCAATGTCTCTGCAATGGCGCTGCCTCTGCCCACTTGGCGTATCTGACAGCGCCCGGCCGTCAGGAGGAGAGAGGAGCCCTGACTGAGACGCGGCTGACTGTGCAGGTGCCAGCTCCAGGCGGTGAGCAGTCCCCCCTCCGCCTCACCATGCCCTGAGTGGGAAGGGCCCCTCTGGGACAAGGGTGGCAGGACACGCCCTTTGCAGTGTGTGACAACTGCCTAGAGTGGTTCTGCTTGGGTTTGGACAGAGCTTCGCTGTAGTTCATGTTCACTGCCACTAAATTCTGGCTAAATCACAGCACCGGGGCCATAATGGGAAGGCATAAAAGAAGCCCACAAAACACTCACGATTTTTAAGTTTTATTTAGGGTATAAAAGAAATATTTATTACAGTCCTATACATAATAAATATTTCTTGCCATTTGCATCATCACTTTGCAACTTACAACATATTTTAGGAATAGAAATGGCCCATAAAGGCCCCGGCAATTCCGCTGAGAACGTATCGACACAGCTCAGTGCCTTGGAAGCAAAATGGAGTTTGCTCGGCCCTGGCCTGGCAGCCACAGGCGCTCGCAGCCGGCAGTAAATTGCTACCCACTCTTCCCCTGATAGCCAAGGCTCTGGCGGCCAAGTCATTTCCTCGAATGATTGGGGCACTGACGGGGCACTCCCATCCAGGTGGGTCCCATTACTGTCTGAGTCCCCTGCCCACCTCCTCCAGCAGTGGGGGCCGAGCAAGCGTGTGAAGCCCATTAGCACTTGAGAGGCTGTGTGCCCAGGGAGCCAGGATCCTGCTCTCTGGGCACAAATTGGAGGTGGATCCGGCCTTGCCCTCGCAGAGCTGAAGGTTAGGGTTAGGTTAGGGTTGGAGGAAGTGGGAGATGGAATAGCCTAGCGGAGTGTGTCAGGTCCTGGGGTGAGATGGTGGCATTAACAAGGCCAGTTTGGACACCTGCAGCATTTCTCTGAGTGATTCAAGATGGCGACTCACCTGATCCCCACAGGCACCCAGGAGCAGTCAGACAAACCTGGGCTGGGCCCAGAAGGCAGACCGGTGGCCTGGGACCTAGGTGTCCAGTCACTGCTCTACACAACTCCAGAGTAGTGAGATCAAAAATGAAATCTCAGGGAGGGTTTCTCATGTGCAGGCAGGAGCGTGTCCATGCACCAGCACCAGCTCTCCAGCATGCACGCTGGCCTCAGGGGCAGCCAGGAGAAGCAAGTAGCCCAGGGCCCCCCATCAGTCCCACTGTGCCTTGGTTTCCTCACGGCCCACAGGGGAGTCAGGGTTGTTTAAAAATGGAGCCTTAGGGGCAGATGGCTGTTAGCAAGGGAGCTTGGAACATCTCTTAAATTCTGTGAAGCTTGGATTCTTCAGCAGGTTGAGTGGTAGTACACAAAAGTAGCCGTCACCGAGGGGGCTCTGTCAGTGCTGGACACTAGGATGGCAGCTTGTTCCTGCAGGTATCATTGTCACCTGGGGAAATCTTGCTTCTGGTCTCCTCAGACGGGCAAGGCCCCACCTGCCAGGAAGGTGGTGGGTTCAGGGGCAGAGGAGTCAGCCCAGCCAGCCCAGGCTGGGACGAGACTATCTTTGCACCATGATTGCTGCCTTTAATTGCCCTGCAGAGGTATTACCATAATCCCGTTCGCTTATTTTTCAGGTTGAGATAGGATGGAAAATACATAACCTGATTATGCACCATATAATGTATCAAGCCAGGAAGATCTTATAATTAAAACATTTAGAAAGAACTACCTAGGGAGGTAGTTAAAATCCACTTAAAGCCTTATCAAATAATGAAAATAACTTCAGAAAAAAAATCAGCCTCTTAGCTGTGTGCTCACCTCCACGATCACTTGTGGATTTGTGGTTTCAGCAAGAGTCTAAAGCAATGGGTCTCAACCTCCCTAATGCCGCGATCCTTTCATACAGTGCCTGGAAGTCGTGACCCACAGGTTGAGAACCACTGGTCTAAAGCGAAATTCTTGGGGAAACAAGGCAGGCTCCACAGTCTTTTTCAGACCCACACTGAGTGAGTAGGCCGGGCTTAGGGCGGGTTCCTTCAGCACCTGTAACATGCCTGCGTTGATGGCTGCTGGGCAAAGAAGGTGTTCTCACCCACAGGGGGTCCTGAATTCCTTGCCCACCAGCAGGTGCCACACGGGCTGGGTCCAGCTGGGGCAGTACCAGCAGTGTGACCCCGGGACATTTTCTCCCCTGACTTCCGAGTCCCCATCTGTAGAGTGAGGGTCTGATTTCACCATTTCTAAGCCCCCTTTCCTCTGAAATCCAGAGTTCTCACGCCCGGGCATGTGCTGGGCTCAGAGCTCAGCCACCTTGCTGCTGGGACCCCAGAGAGAAAGTGATGGTCTCACCACGCACCCTCCCAGCCTCAGTGCCCAGGCAGATGGGGACATCGGGGACAAAGACAGGGGGAGATGAGGGACGGGGCCCGTGCTGGACTCGGCACTGGTGATTTGTAGGAGAGATTTGCATTTCCGGCAGGCTCTGACCACCCCTGGGTTCCTTAACTCTGAAACTAATTGAGTTCGGGGAATTAATCAAGCTGTGATTAATCAGGTGGGTAATAAATCACCACGGGCAGTGAGCAGGGAAGGTCAGTGTGTCGCCCTGGACCTGCACGAGGTGAGGACTGGCGCTGTCACACACATCACACACAGCTGCCACCCTGGTCGTCTCTCCGCTGTTCTTCTGTGACACAAGGGGACAGCAGCCCAGGGGAAGGATGAGGACTGTGGGGGGAGTTTTATGGTATATTCCTCAGACATGGAGAAGTGGAGAGAGAATGTGTGACCCCTGGGCCTCACGTCAGGAGCTGCCAGACTCTGCCTGTGTCTACGACTGCCCCCCTTCCTGTTCTCCCGGCGCCAGGCTTCAGGCCCCCGCGACTGAGCACTTGGGGCTGACTGCTGAGAGCTTGAGCACAGCGTCAAGAACATGGGGGCCTCACCAACAGTCTTCACACCCCTGCAGGGGTCTCCGGGAGGAGCCCTCACCCCGGCTTCCTCCAACTGTGATTGTGTGGGATGTGACATAAAAAGAGCAAGGGCCCCGCAAACCGCCCAGCATCAGGAGTTTCTGGGGAGCCGAGGCATGGAGGGCCTTCTCAGACCAGGCAGCTGTGAACTCCCATCCTGTGAGAAGTAGCCAGACCTTCCCTCCCATCATGAGCAGACCCCGTGTCCTGGAGCCCAGCTGAGGCCAGTGGCACTCTCCCCAGTGTGGCTGTCTGAGAGCCTTGGGTGTTCACGTGACCACTGCACGGGTCAGGCTGGTTTCTCCCAGGCACAACCCACTGTGGGCCCGCACCTGCTTCCCACCCACAGTTCAGCCACAGGCTAACCTGCTCTCCCGTCCGGGTCCAGCCTCTCTCGGGCCCTTCATCTGTGAGTTCTCCCCTACCCTCTACCTGCCACCAGGCAAGGCCAACAGGCCCGTTTTTGCTTTCTGGACCTTACGATTAGCTGATCAAAATATAAACTGCATTGAGGGTCCAATAATTTGAATTTATAGCTTTAGAAATTTACAAATTTACGACTTTAGAAAAATTCATTGATAGCCTCAGAGTTGTGAGAAACAGTGATCAAAATTAAGTTTTTTTTTATTTTTCCATTTTTCAAGAGAAACATGTTGAGAAGTCTCCTGGTTAGACAGACTGAGGTTGGACAGCAGGAAAGGTGCTTCCTGGGAGCCCTGGCCCCAGGGGTGCATTTTAACTAGAACTTGGCTGCGGGAAGTGAGCTGCCCCTCACCAGTGCTCAGGGTGCCTGCCGGGCTCCTGGGGGCAGGAGAGGACTGGGCAGGTCCAGTGCCCACTTAGTGAGCCGGCAAGGCTGAAATGAAGGACCTCACTCCTGAACATGAGGCATCCCAGCAGAGTGGGCTGTGGAACACTCCGGAAACAGAGCTGTGCTCCATGGAGGACCACTGCATGAACTAGACCTGCATGACCCTCGTGTGAGCTCGAGACCCCCACCCCATCCAGAGCATGTGGGGGCCTCTGGCAGCCCGGGCCTCTCAGTCCCCAGGGACCACCTGGTCCCTTTTGCTTTACAGGGATATTGCAACCCCCTTTTCCTACTATCAGCATCCCTGGGGCCGAGACCACAGCCAGAGCACAGCTCAGTGGGTGCAGCGCAAAGTAGGGCCACCTGCGGGGTCAGGGCTGGATCTGTCCTGCATCCCAGGCCATGCTCAGACACCCAGGTGCTCTTGCTGGAGGTCCCCAGCCCAGCAGCCTGGATAAGGGGACAGCAGCAGAGGCTGGACCAAGCTGGGTGGGAATAGGGGTTCCCTGAGAACTTTCCTGCTGTCCAACTTCAGAGGTCGCCTGTGCCAGGCCCCGGATGCAGGGCCCTAGACCCCGCCCTGCTGGGAGCTCAGACCTGGGTCAGGATGCTCTGAGCTCGTATAACCCCCGAGCACAAACCCCCGAGGGATGTGCGGCTCGGGCTGAGGCCTGCCGCAGACAGAGAGAAACACCCGAGCAAGGACTGTATTTGTGCACGTACACATACACACAAACACACAATTATGGACTCACATAAACACACACACATACAGTCCTTGCTTCAGGAGTTTCTGTGTATGTGTGTGCACACACGTGCATGCATATATCTGTGTGCATGTATGAGGACATGTATACGTATTTGTGTGGGCCTATAAGTGTGTATTTGCGTGTATATATGTATGTTAATGTATGCGTATATGCATGTACAAGTACATGTGTGCATCTGTTAGGTGCAGTGAGCACATGTTTGTGTGTATATAACTCTGTGTGTTTGTGTGAGTGTATATATGTGTGCTTTTGTGTGTGTATATCTGTGTTTACGTGTGTGTATATCTCTGTGTGTTTGTGTGTGTATAGCTCTGTGTGTTTGCATGTGTGTATATCTCTATGTGTTTGTGTGTATATCTCTGTGTGTGTGTATCTCTGTGTGTTTGTGTGTGTATATCTGTGTGTGTATATATCTCTGTGTTTGCGTGTGTGTATATCTCTGTGTGTTTGCGTGTGTATATCTCTGTGTTTGCGTGTGTGTATATCTCTGTGTTTGTGTGTGTATACCTCTGTGTGTTTGCACGTGTGTATATCTGTGTTTGTGTGTGTGTATCTCTGTTTGCGTGTGTGTATATCTCTGTGTGTTTGCGTGAGTGTATCTCTGTGTGTTTGTGTGTGTATATCTCTGTGTGTTTGTGTGAGTGTATCTCTGTGTGTTTGTGTGTGTGTATCTCTGTGTGTTTGTGTGTGTGTATATCTCTGTGTGTTTGCGTGTGTGTATATCTGTGTTTGTGTGTGTGTATCTCTGTGTGTATATCTCTCTGTGTTTGCGTGTGTGTATATCTGTGTGTTTGTGAATGTGTATATCTCTGTGTTCGTGTGTGTATATCTGTGTGTTTGCGTGTATGTATATCTCTGTGTGTTTGTGTGTGTATATACCTGTTTGTGTGTGTATATCTGTGTGTTTGTGTGTATACCTGTGTGTTTGCATGTGTGTATATCTCTGTGTGTTTGTGTGTATATAGCTCTCTGTGTTTGTGTGTGTATAACTGTGTGTTTGTGTGTGCATCTCTGTGTTTGCGTGTGTATATCTCTGTGTGTTTGTGTGTGTATGTATATCTCTGTGTGTTTGCATGTGTATATCTCAGCATGTTTGTGTGTGCATGTATATCTGTGTGTTTGTGTGTGCATGTATATCTCTGAGTGTTTGCATGTGTATATCTGTGTGTTTTTGTGTGTATATATTTCTGTGTGTTTGTGTGTGTATATATCTGTGGATTTGTGTGTGTGTATCTCTGTGTGTTTGTGTGTGTATATCTGTGTGTTTGCGTGTGTATATCTCTCTGTGTTTGTGTTTGCATGTATATCTGTGTGTTTGTGTGTGCCTGTATATCTCTGTGTGTTTGCATGTGTGTATATCTGTGTGTTTGCGCGTGTGTATATCTGTGTTTGTGTGTGTGTATATCTCTCTGTGTGTGTATCTCTGTGTGTTTGTGTGTGTGTATACCTCTGTGTTTGCATGTGTGTATATCTGTGTGTTTGTGTGTGTGTATATCTCTGTGTGTGTGTATCTCTGTGTGTTTGCATCTGTGTATATCTCTGTGTTTGCTGAGTGTATATCTGTGTTTTTGTGTGTGTATATCTCTCTGTGTGTGTATCTCTGTGTGTTTGTGTGTGTATATCTCTCTGTGTGTGTATCTTCGTGTGTTTGTGTGTGTGTATTTCTGTGTGTTTGCATCTGTGTATATCTCTGTTTGTGTGTGTGTATATCTCTCTGTGTGTGTATCTCTGTGTTTGTGTGTGTGTATTTCTGTGTGTTTGCATCTGTGTATATCTCTGTGTGTTTGTGTGTGTGTATATCTGTGTGTTTGTCTGTGTGTATATCTCTGTGTGTTTGCGTGTTTGTATATCTGTGTTTGTGTGTATATCTCTGTGTGTTTGCGTGTGTGTATATCCGTGTGTTTTTGTGCATGTATATCTGTGTATTTGTGTGTATATCTCTGTGTGTTTGTGTTTGTGTGTGCATGTATATCTGTGTGTTTGTGTGTGCATTTATATCTGTGTGTTTGCGCACGTGTGTATATCTGTGTTTGTGTGTGTGTATACCTCTGTGTTTGCATGTGTGTATATCTGTGTGTTTGCATGTGCATGTATATCTCTGTGTTTGCGTGTGTGTATACCTCTGTGTGTTTGTGTGTGTGTATCTGTGTTTGTGTGTGCGTGTATATCTCTGTGTGTTTGCGTGTGCATGTGTATGTGTGTGTTTGTGTGTGTATTTCTCTGTGTTTGTGTGTGCGTGTATATCTGTGTGTTTGCGTGTGCGTGTATATCTCTGTGTGTTTGTGTGTGTATCTGTGTGTGTTTGTGTGTGTATATCCCTGTGTGTTTGCATGTGCGTGTATATCTGTGTGTTTGTGTGTGTGCGTGTATTTCTGTGTGTGTATGTGTGTATATCTCTGTGTTTGTGAATGTGTGTACGAGTATGTATGTATGTACTATGTATGTGTATTAGTGTGTGTATATTGGGAAGGAAGGGGACAGTCTTGTCTGGGGAGGGTTCTGTCCACACTCAGACTTCAGGATTGGCCTCTGGGTCCCAGCAGGCAGGTCTGAGGGAAACAGACCCCTGGGTGTTTGCTGTTCAGCACCATACACCACTCTGGAAAATGCTAGTGTTTGATCATTTGGGGCATATAAATTATTAAATGCATAGTCTCTTTTTAAAATATTAATTTTATTTTGCTGTAAAAGCTTTTAACGAGCACATGAACATGGACCATTGTGCAGCTATTGTGTAAATAGCGTCCCGAGCATGCAGATTAGTGTGAACTATATTACAGATTCATTTCAGAGGAGGCCGGCTTAGGACAGGCAGTGCCTTTGAAGAAGCTCTGCCCAGGCATGGAACAGGAGCCCTGGTCAGAGGCAGGAAGGGCTTGCTGACCACGGGGCCGAGGCGGGGTGCCTGGGCAGCGCTGCCCATGATGGAGATGGTGTCGTCACCTGGGCCTTGGATCCCTCTGGGTACACTTTTAATGGCCCCTTCTCCAGGAACTAAGGGACACAGCAAGTCCAGGTCACTCTCAGGCTCAGACACTCGCCCTTCTGAGGGGTTCCTTCTTTTCAAGTCAAATGTCTCTGACTCACCGTTTGTATCAGTGATTTAAAAAATAAGATACCTTTTGTGCATGTGATCATTCTTTACCAAACCAAATTTTACTTTCAAATGTTTTAAACCTATAGAAAAGTTGAAAAATGATAAAATGAACTCACATACCTTTCCAATTCATAAATTTTCAACATTGTGTTGCATTTTTGTGTGTGCATTTCTACTTGTATATACTTTTTCCTATACCATTTGAAAGTGAATTTGATACCAGAACATTTTACTTTTGACTATGTATCTTCAGATAATAAAGACCCTTGCCCACCCAGCAAAAACAGCATGGTCACACTGGCGACGTCTCAGCATTAACTCAGTACCAGCATCTAATAGTTCATGTTCAAGTTTTATCTACTTAAATAAGTGTCATTTATACTTTTTCTCCCCCAGGATCCAATTAAGTTTTACTCACTGTATTTGGCTGTCAGATCTTTATGAATATTTTAAAATCAAAACTTCCTTCTCTAGCCACATCCCCCCATTTTTATTTGTTTTTCATGACATTGGTCCTTTTTGCAGTCTGGCTCTGAAATTTGGGACTATCAAGTTACCTCATGGTGCCTCACTCCAGGGCCAGCACCTCTGCCCAAAATGTCATCTCCAGGGCTGTATCCTCACTGTTGCCCTGCAGGAACTGCAGGACGTCCCCTATCCCCAGGCAGGACCACTCCTGCTATGATGGCTTCTACGCTGCTTCCAGTTCTCTGCCACAGAGAACAGTGCTGGGGTGAATAATTGTGCAAATGCTGCTTGGCATTTGGGGACCTTCATTATGAAGGAAATTCCTACAAGTGTCACTCCAGGTCACAAGTGTGTGCCTAGATGCTTTCTTAGCCACTGTCTGGCTCCCTGCATGGGTGGTGACATCCACACTCCAGCCAGGACACAGGCAGCACCCCTAGAACCCACAACCTTGCATTAGGGACTGCCTAATCAAGTTTAAGTTGAACTGGGAGGTGAGGAACGGCCTCAGTGTGCACGTTTAGGGCCCTTTCCTCCACCCCGAGGAAAGCTGTGAGTGTTTTCTCACTGTTGCCATTTATCTTTTGAATTTGCCACGCAAATTATGATTTTTACGTGCCATGTTTAATGGAATCTTCATAGATGACCACCTCCCTACACTGACCACTTCCTTATGTTGACCTAATTTCCACAGAGCAGACATGCACCCATGTATGTGCCAGTACAGTCGGCCCAGTTCCTCGAGCTGAACACCTCCGTGTGTTAACCAGTTTGTTACAGTCCCTCCAGGTCAACTTACAGAGGCGCTATCGTAATCGGCAAAGTATGTCACTGTACTTAACAGTCTTTAATGTTGTCGCTTCTAAATTTCGTGTCACAATTAGAAAAGCTTTTCCTATTTCCGAGATAAAAAGAAATTCACTTTTAACCCATGTTTTCTATTAATATTTACATGTGGTTATTTCTTCCATGTACATCTCTGCTCCATCTTCAATTTGTTCCAAGGAATAGTGGGAGTGATGAATACAAGGTTCCAGGTGGACATTGAGTTTTCTGAGTACCACTGTTGAGAGTTGAGAGGGTAATACTTCCCCTTTATTTTATAAGTGTCCTCTTTACTATCTGCTTAGTTTCCAGACGTCTTTGGGCTTGTTTGTGGGTGTCTTTTCCTATTTATCAATTGATTCATGTTCTAATAATACACTATTTTAATCACAGAAAAGTTGTCTATTTTTGATATCTACTAAATTTCCCATTTGTGATCTTCTTTTAATTTATTTTAATTGCTGGGGATTCATTGAGGGTACAAGAAACCAGGTTACACTGATTGTGTTCGTTACATAAAGTCCCTTTTACAATTGTGTTTTGCCCGAAAGGTGTGTCATGCACAAGACCCCACCCCTCCCTCCTTCCCTCTCTCTGCTCTCCCCTTCCCTCACCCCCACCAAGTCATTAATTGTCATTAGTTGTCCTCATATCAAAATTGAATACTTAGGACCCATGCTTCTCCATTCTTGTGATACTTTACTAGGAATAATGTGTTCCACTTCTATCCAAGTTAATACAAAGGCTGTAAAGTCTTCATTTATTTTAATGGCTGAATAGTATTCCATAGTGTACATATACCACAGCTTGTTAATCCATTCTGTAGAGATGTGTTTTTACATTGCTCAGGCTGGTTTCAAACTCCTGGCCTCAAGTGATCTTCCTGCCTCGGCCTCCCAAAGTACTAGGATTACAGGTGTGAGCCACCATGTCTGGCCCTGACCTAGTTTTTGGAAATAAAACATTACAGATCCAGTTGAAGCTTCCTTCATGCCCATCTCCCGAGGGAACCACTGCCATGAACTAGGTGTGTTTCTTTCTCATTCCTTTTAAATAATTTTACTATATGTGTACGAATATGTAAACAATTTAGTAATTTGTACATAGATGATATTCTGTAATATGATTTTCCCCTCAACTGTCTATCTGAGCTCCATCCACAGTCATTTATGCAGACCCCAGTATGCGGATGGAGGAGGTAAGTGAGACCCTAGGAACTTGCTGCCTGAGATAACAGTGGTGAAAGAGCTCTGGAGTGTGACAGTAGGAAGCTCTCGCTGCTAGCAACAGAAGCTGACATCCAGCTAGCTTAGGCTTAAAATGAAGTTGCTGCCTGCTATGAGGTCTAAATCCCTGGAAGGAGGCTAGAGAACCTGGTTTAGAAGGAGACAGGAGCAGGGTGGCTCCAGGAATCTGGATGGCAGGAACTAGCTCACAGAGTTGCCATAAAGCACTAGAATGAATGCCCCCTAGTGATGCTTTTTGTCCCTTCATCATTTCACTCAAGATTCAAGATCCCTAAAAAAAAAAAAAAAAGATTCAAGATCCCTGAGGAAAAATCTTCACTAGAACTGGCCTATGCCAAAGATAGAAAGTGTGGCTCATATAACTAAAAATGCTGAATGTTCAGAGGTGGGGCTAGCTTCAGGTGCATCTTGATTCAGGACTCAAATGACATCCCTGGGACAAAATCTCTCCCCATCTCATAGCGCGGCATTGTGGTGGGTGCCTGTAGTCCCAACTAAGAGGGAGGCTGAGGCAAGAGAATCGCCTGAGCCCAAGAGGTTGAGGTTGCTGTGAGCTGTGATGCCACTGCACTCTACCAAGGGTGATAGTGAGATTCTGTCTCAAAAACAAACCAACGGGCTCCGCGCCTGTGGCTCAAAGGGCTAAGGTGCCAGCCACGTACACCTGAGCTGGTGGGTTCGAATCCGGCCAGGGCCCACCAAACAATAATGACAGCTGCAACCAAAAAATGGCCGAGCGTTGTGGCAGGTGCCTGTAGTCCCAGCTACTTGGGAGGCAGAGGCAGGAGACTGGCTTGAGCCCAGGAATTGGAGGTTGCTGTGAGCTGTGATGCTACAGCACTCAATCCAAGATGACAGCTTGAGGCTCTGTCTCAAAAAAAACAAAAAAACCCAATGACAACAACAAAACTCTCCACATCTCTCACTTATGCATCCCCATGGTTCTCTCTCTCTCTCTCTGTGGTCCAGTTCCAGTCTTCCAGACCTGTAACTTTTCCTAATCTAGAGGAAAAGCATCAGCTTTTCTACCACAGCCTTCCTGGAAAAACACTCTCTGCATTTGATTGGCCCTGATTGAGTCATGTGTCCATGTCTGAGCCAATTACTCTGGCCAGAAGAATGCTGCATCTCATTGGCTAACACCTAGTCACATGCTCTCCTCTAGGGCTGAGAGTGGGGACGGACAGCTTCTCAAGGGAAATTGCCTCCCCTCTACCACTGATCAAGATATATGAACAGAACCCTTTCTGACGAAGACAAGTGGCTAACAAACATTTGAAAAAAATGTTCATTGTCCTTGATCATTAGAGCAGTGCAAATCAAAACCACCCTGAAATATCACCTAACCCCGGTGAGAATGGCCCACACTAGTCTCAAAGCTGCAGATACAGGTGTGGATGTGGAGAGAAGAGATCACGTTTACAATGCTGGTGGACCTGCAAACCAGTGGGCCTGCAAACTAATACAACCTTTTTGGAAGGAAGTATGGAGAATTCTCAAAGAACTCAAATGAGACCTCCCATTTGATCCTGCAATCCCATTACTGGCCATTTACCCTGAAGAAAAAAAATCCTTTTATCATAAGGACATTTGTACTAGACTTTTTATTGCAGCTCAATTTATAATTGCCAAATTGTGGAAACAACTTAAATGCTGACCAATCCAGGAATGGATTAACAAGCTATGGTATATGTATACCATGGAATACTATTCAGCTGTTAAAAATGATGGAGACTTTACATCTTTTGTAGTCTAATTGATGGAGTTGGAACAAATTCTTCTTAGTAAAGCATCACAAGAATGGAGAAGCAAGAATCTAACGTACTCAATACTGGTATGAAGCCAGTAGATGATCTAATACATGCCCACATAAGAGAAAAACTGAAATCAATTCAAGGTTGGGAGTAGGGGGACGAGGGGGGGGGGATTGACGAGGCAGGAGGAGAATGGGGGTTACAGTCTATGGCACACCTCTTGAGGGTGGGACACAAGTATAAGAGGGACTTTACCTAACAAATGCAATCAGTGTAACAATTCTTTGTACCCTCAATGAACCTGAAACAATTAAAAAAAAAAGGGGAGAGGGAATTGCCAGTCTTACTCAAAGAAGGGGGAATTGATACCAAGTTGGCTAAAAACAACAAATGCCAACTCTGATAAACAGGCAAATAAACAAGAGAAGAGTAAGAATACACTAAAACAAGGCCAAAGGCTGGTCACTGCGGGATTCACCAGAGCCTGAGCTTTGGTCCAAGAAGCAATGTTGATAGACGATGTGATGGGTTGATCGTGGGAATAAGCAACTGTTTAAAAAACGTCGGTGCTAGGTTGCAAGGCACACCCATGCTCTAATGACCTGGGAGGTCAGGCTGGGAGATCCTCAGAGAGCTTCTTTCCATGTAACTTCCCATAATTACTCTCAGCGATTAACTTCAAGCACATACTATATTTTCCTGGGATTATCCCCTCAAATGAATTATATGAATAATAAAGTTTCAATGTTTTTTGTTGAGCTATTAATCTTGGTGAGCCCAAAGCTTCCTTTAATATGCTGGTACAGTGGCTGGTTTCCATTAATCAGAGTGGTGAAGAAGCCAGGTGGGCACAGGTGAGTCTGGGTGGTGAAACACGGGCACTTCTTGAAAATAGTGGGGGTGGGGGGCTCGCCGGTGTGAGGCTGTGCCACATTTGGGGCACAGCGCCTCCAGGCGGCAGAGCGTGCCCAGCCTGGGGAGCCTCCCATTTTAGGCTTAGTGTGGGAAAACCTCCAAGAATGGGTTTAATATTCACGAGGAGTGTTCACCAGAGGAAAGAGATGATCGAAAAAATAGTTCATAAACCCAAACCGGTCATTATTAGAGTGGCAAAAAACACAGTGCTTTTGCACAGAATAGTTTACATTAAATTAAAAACCATAACTTATCTCCAAGACACACCATTTAGTACATCTGAGGTTAAATATGGTTCATAGCAGCTCTTTCAATTAAATTGTTCTTCCTTCGCTCTGGTAAACTATATTAAACATAATTTCCTGAAAAGTAACAGAGATCATTACTCTGTTTGCAAATTGATACCATGTTATTGAAAATAGGAAAAACTTGCAGGGTTATTTCAGATCACTGTATTTTTAAAGAGAACCTCATATTGGCAGAGAGGTTATGCTGAAAGCCCAGATTTCTGGCTGCCTGGTGAAGGAAGGGGGCGGCCTGTGGAGAGGGGAGAGGGGGCCAGGGAAGCATAAGATCCAAGCAGGTTGGGCCTGAAGTTGTCCCACGACTGGGAAAGAAGTTTCCTAGAGTCCAGCATCCTTTCATTATGATCACAATGTCCTCATCGCTGGAGAGTTCAAGACTGCTACACTCCAGGTTGATTTTGAGATGTTTGTTTATGTTTGACATTATGGGTCATTCTATTCGTCTAAACTGACTTAGGAGGCAACTGGCTTTGATCTGTGCCCGTCCTGTCAGAAAGGCCTGTTACATTTACATGGAGCAAGCCTGTCTCTTCTCTCTGCTTTCCGAGTCTCAGTCACAGAATCATTTCAAGTTCATAAACAAAGCCCCTTCTCCAGGTTTGATGCAGCTCAAGAGAAGCATGTGGCTTGAGAGACTGTCACACTGGCCTCAGGCTTCACTGCCATTCTCCAGTGATTTGGCAATGGGCAGATTGAAAGGCAAAGCCCAGTCAAAACTCAAGTCCCTTGTAAGGGGGCAGAGTCTCAGAGAGCCAGGTGTGGCTTTAAGTCAAAGCCATCTGTTCATGGCAGTAGGGTGTGATGTCAGGCCTGCGGGGACACATGTCACCAGGGGAACGCCCCAGAGACCTCAATGGAATTTCACAGATGCACAGGAGGGGGGTGAGCCCACCTTGAGCGAAGGTGTACATAGAGGTGCGCCTCGTTGCTCTGGCCATAGTGGAGTCATTTGTGTAGCGGGGCGCACAGATGATGGCATCTTAAGTTACCCCGAGAATGTCCAAGAACGATCATCGTGATGTGGTCTCTTCAGAACCGACTAATTCATCCCATGAACCATTTCTTTTATCCCATAGATGTCTTTGCCCTACTGGGAACAGTACATATTTGCTGAAGCACTATTTAGAAAAATACCATTGGGATGCCTGGCAGCTGAAATGGGGAAGGAGTCCTTCAGTTAAGGTCACGCCAGGCCTGTCCCACCAGGCTTGCAGCTCTTCCCAGCTCTGCTCCAGAACCCCCTGGGCCAACTTTGACCTGGATGTCAGGCTTATGGTATGCGCCTCCCATCAACCAGTAGATAGTGACAAACATTGTCCTGTGTGGTAAACGCCAGAAGTGAAAACTGTTCCCCAAAGGACAGACCTGGACACGCTCCAGCACCCTACCCACTTCCCCAAACTTTTGTCAACATCTGATATCAAGCTAAAAGTTTGGGCCAGTCTGGTAAGTAAAAAAGTTACCTCAATGTTGCTTTAATCCACTTTTTCCTGATTATTAGCATTTGTATTTCATCTTGTATAAATTGCCTGTTTGTATTCTTTGCCCATTTTTCTATTGGCTTGTTTGTCTTTTTATTATTAAATTGAAGCATTTCTTTGTATAATCTGACTATTATTACCTTGTCTGTCATATTGGTTGCAAATCATTTTCTTCCAGTCCATTTTTAACTTAAATTATGGTTTGTTTTTTTTTTCCTATAGAAATCCACTTTTCTCCAGAGACATACTCATTCATACATAAGAAGCCTGGACAAGGATGCCCATTGCGGCATCAATTTTAATAGTGAGACGCTGGGAAAACCTCTTTGTCCATCAATAAGGGACCAGTTAAACAAACCAGCAACACATCCACATTAAGTACTGGACTACTAAGCTGTAGAAAAAAGACAAAGGAGGCCAATACTCGTTTGGTGCACGTGGTAAGGCAAGTTACAAATAATATGTACAGGACGATAACATTTAAATTAATAAAACCCCAGCAGATAAAAAAGCCTCAATTACATATTTATTTGCATGATACTTGTATATGTTTATTATTTATAAATGCATAGAAATAAATCTGAATAGATTCACACTATACAAATGCTTGTGGTAACTTTGGAAAGGAGCCTGGAATTGGAAGTGTGAGTCTCAGAGATTTGAGTTGTATTGTTTGTATTATTGTTATTTAGATTAGATTTATCTGTATTATTTGAGCATTTCATAATGAAACTATATTCCTGTATTATATGGGTCAGTGATATAGAAAGATTGGCTTGTAACACAAGTTCTACCAGATCCAGTGAGACCAACAGGAAGCGTGGACACACCTGGGCCCACCTGTTTCATTTGTGCTGAGTCCATAGAGACAACACAGAGAAAGAGACGGGTAGACGGGGGTGGAATCTACGGAGCATCCACTGCGAGTCGAACCCTATAGTAGGGTCTGCCCTTGCCTGGGCGTTCAACTTGGAACCATCAGAGCTGAGTTTAAGGGCCAACCTTGTCTCTTATTACCTGCATGACCCTGGGTGAGACATTTAGCCATTTTGCCTCAAGTTTGGGCCTCAAGTTCTTCATCTGTAAAATGGGGATGATATTACTTGCATTGTCTAATCTGTGCCAGGCAGAATGCAAGGTGGTAACAGAACAGAACGGCCTCAAGGACTCCAGCGAGCTAAGTAAGAGTATAAAAGGGCTACATGCATCAAAGCAGCTGGTATTGTGTTTTGACCATGTGGGTCACAGGATAGGTGTTTAAGAGCTACGCCTTGGATGAAGTAGCCAAGTAGTTAAGGCAAAAGAAAACAAAAAACCTTGAACATACCTGTCGGATAGTGTTGATTATTCTCAGTGGAGGGTTGAGCCTTGGCAAAGGCCCAGAGGTTTCTTAGGGCTCCTTTGTTTCCTCAGCCTGTGCCCTTGAACCTTTGATCCAAAACGGGCCTCGAGACAACAGGCAGGGAAGGGATGATGTCACTGACTGGACATTTACAGAGTTAAATCCTCAAAAGAAAATGAGGAGGGTTCCAGATAGAAAAGACCCTCCAGGGGGAAAATTAAGATGAGAAGAGCCACCCATTAGTGGCCACGTCTTCCCTTTCTGAGACTATCTCTAAGGCGATTCATCAGTGTCAAGGCCAGCGAGAAGGGCCCACAAAGATCAATTCCTCTATGCAAGATAAATAGTTTAAAATAATTGTATATATGTAAAGGGGTTGCCTTCTTATAATTGAGGAGAACAGAAGGAATCAAGACTATTTCAGGGAGAATGTCTTGTGCTCACGCCACAGAGGGTGCAGCACCATGCAGATTGGTTAGTAGCTGGCAAAAAGCAGAGAAGCTTAATCAATCTGCAGAGTTTATTATGAATAACTCCCAGAGCTAATGGATCATTCTTAGCAGGTTATTTCCTCATCTTAATAAATTAATCTATAAGTTTGAACCTGGGTCCTGGGGAGAGCAACAAGGGGCATTAAAAATTAGCAAATCCAGAAGAATGCTTTTATATTCAAAAAGATTTTTTAAAAAAAAGTTTCTCTTGGGGCAGTGCCTGTGGCCCAGTCAGTAAGGCACTGGCCCCATATACTGAGGGTGGCGGGTTCAAACCCGTCCCTGGCCGAACTGCAACAAGAAAAATAGCCGGGCGTTGTGGCGGGCACCTGTAGTCCCAGCTACTCGGGAGGCTGAGGCAAGGGAATCACCCAAGCCCAGGAGTCGGAGGTTGCTGTGAGTTGTGATGCCACAGCACTCTACAGAGGGCAATAAAGTGAGACTCTGTCTCTACAAAAAAAAAAAAAAAGTTTCTCTTGTTGAAGTTGGGGCAGGATCTCACCTGCTCAGACCTGAGTCCCCCCCGTGGCACCCCACATGAACCTCCTTGGAACCCAGGGGCTCTGAAGAATACAGTTTGAAACCACTGATGTTATCAAGTGTCTCCACTTTACAGACAAAGAAGCTGAGGCCCAGAGAGAGGAGGTGATTTAAGCAAGGTCTCTTTGAAGTAAACATGGTGAATGTGAGTGGCTGGTCATTCACCAGTCATTGCCAAGGTCCCCTATCTTGTTTGAAGAGTCCATCTTATATTATAGAGACTAAAAATGCTGAATCCTCACCTTCCTCTGACCACTTTTCCAGCTGGAGTATGGGCATAGACCAAATCCTGCCCAATCCTGGAAAGGGTTTATCTCCCTGGCAAAAAAAAGCAACCGGAAGAAATTGTCTTTCTCCTTGAAGTTCAACGTGGCTGTGGTGTGGATGTGCTATTTTGTAGCCATGTGAACAAAGTGTGAAGATGCCCGTTGTATTTGGCTGGGCTCTAGCCAGGAAACATGTATCTCTCTAGCTGCTTAAAACAGAGGAGATCAGTGCAGGGGGTGTTTATACAGATGGTGAGGAACCAACCAGCCAAAGGGGACGATGAGGCATCCCTGCTGGATATTCCTCAGGAAGCTCGG
Organism: Arctocebus calabarensis; assembly: GCA_963573935.1. Taxonomy (NCBI): domain Eukaryota; kingdom Metazoa; phylum Chordata; class Mammalia; order Primates; family Lorisidae; genus Arctocebus; species Arctocebus calabarensis. The sequence continues at coordinate 103,007 of CAUYON010038571.1, forward strand.
GTGGGAGAGAGAGACAGGTGACCCAACTTTATCCTCTGCCTGCCCCCCAAACCTCCATTTGTTTAAGCTTCCCAGCATCCTGGGAACTGTGCTTCTCTGAAATGGTAGAAATAGTTACTAACTAAAGTAGGCAGAGCAGGGAGTGGGCCTGGGCACACGTGGGCACACCCTGGCTATCGCACTGAGGATAGCAGGGTAGAAAGATGGAGAGCCCCTGCAGCTCTGATGACCTTGGACTGGTCTGCACCTCACCTGCTGCTGGATTTCTCCTTCTGGTAATTAGAAAGGCTGGATTCACAAAGTGTCTTAGACTTGGGTGTTTGATTCTTACAGCTGAAGCAGGCTCCCTACTGCAGCCAGGTCTAAGTCAGGCCCGTGTCTTCCAACTCCCAGTCCCAGGCCTGGGCCGCTGTACCTGAGAACACCGCAGCAGCAGTCGGAGACCTGAATCTCTGTCCACCTGCAGCTGAAGGCGTCTACTTTGACAGAGCAGGAGAAGGGAGTGAACTGGCAACAGAGCCATCGGCTCCCTGTTCTTGGGTAGAGTAAACCAAGCACAGAGTGAAGGATACAGGAGGGGAGCTTGCTGGCCCCCAGATGGAACCATGGACAGAAGTAGCCATGTGAATGAATACCACGGTGCTAATCGCCAGGCTTTTCCAGGGCCAACATGTGGAAACTGGGAGTTCAGCTGGGTGGGCCACCTGAGCTGGCAGTCTGCAAACTTTGTTTAGGCTCAGCACCAAACGAAACTTTGCTTGGAAGCTGAAAGTGGGATTGGGAGCTCAAGTATACCCTCCTCATCCTATACCACAGTGCCTGTGGGTCTTCCCTGTGCTTGGAGGAGCAACTGAGAACAAGCCAGTTTACAGACGAGGAAGCTGCAGTCATAGAAACCCTGCTCAAGCTAACCTATGATCTGGGGGCCAGCTGCTTTCTCTTTCTCTCCTCCTCTTGCTGCACCCCGCATCGGTTGGGCTCTCTGCCACTAGCTCCAACAACCCTTAATGCCAGCCCAATTCTCTTTTGTGGTCAAGAACGTGACAGCTGGTGTCTCCAGACCAGTCTCTCGAGCTTAGCCCAGGGACAGAATTCTGCCTGCTGCCTTTCTTCAGATTCTGGAGGAAGACTTCTGAGGACACATTCGGATCCCACGCCCACAGCTTGGACCACTCAGGGGAAATAGATGTTGGTAGCCCAGACTTACCCATAAGCTCAGCCCGGGACCTGGGGGCTGATGCCAGAGAATTTGCAGGCAGCTCTGTCGGGGCCCCAGGAAAGGATTAGGTGTGAGCTGGGCCCCCAGTCTGTACCTCTGCACTTGATCTTGGCACTCCTGGAGACCCTCTGCTTATTGGTGTCCTTGTGGGGTCATCAAGTAAGACAAGAACCTGAGAATAGGTACCAGCTCAATCACGGCACGGGGGGAGGCATCTTCAGCTATTGGTGTGACTTCGGAACGCAGCCTCCAGACACCCATTACCGACTCTGGGGTCAGAGGAACCCCACTTCCCTCATTGGCTCTTCCCAGGGCTCCCTCTGGGGACAAAGGGCGAGTGCTTAGGTCAGCCCCTTTTTCTCCAGGTGAGCCCCTCTCAGAAGGACAGACAGACCTCCTGGAAGCAATTTCTTCTTGGGGCTTAAGCGCTGGTTTCCAGCAGCTTTATTTCTGGGGGCTGTGATTCTTATTTGGTTAAATAACACATTTTAAAAAATTGTTGTGATTCCATACTGAAGCTTCCCATATGGTTAATTGGAAGTGTTCTCACCAATATTGCAGGCTGTAAAAACTAATGAGGTAAATGGAAAATTTATCAAGTGCCACAGTTAGAAATTAACTTATTGCCTGGTGCTGCACTCATGACTAATGAAGTCAGGGGGGTTCTTCACACACGGAGCAGGAACACGAGGCTGAGCCTAAGTTGCTGCCATGACGTCAGGAAGAATCCTTCCACCTGCCCTTATCAACCTCTCTCCCCTCTGCCAAGAATCAGGTGAGTGTAACAAATGGCCAGCTTCCTAAGTCTAATCGCTCAGGCACAACACATCATCCAATCACGTGTCACATCACCAATGGCAACAGTGAGCTTTTACTGCTGCTCTGCCCTGGGGTTTATGTGCCTTCTCTCTCCTCCTTGCTTCAGAGCTGTCAGGGAGGCAAGGTGCTGTGATTGCCCATTGTTTATAGGAGAGGAAACTGAGTCTCAGAGAGGTGAAGTGAGTTAGTCATCCAAGGTCACATGTTCCTAAGTGACGAATCTAGAACTCAAACCCAGCTGATTCCAGTATCCACAGGCATCACACTTGGCAATGCACAAATTAATTCAATCAATAAGAAGCAGGTGCCGGACCCAGGCCCCACCTCTCCTGGAAACACAGGATGGAGCAGGGCAGGATGGAGGGTCTGCTTCAAACCCAGCCTCTGCCACTCGGCTGCTATGGGAGGGGTCCAGACCTTCCACTGCCCCCTCCCAGGTTCACTTTACCTTCTGGACCCTCCTTTGTGTCCCGGAGGCTGAGCTGGACGGCCCACATCAAGGCCCCATTGCTCTCTGGTGTCTGGTTGAGCTTAGCCAGTGGGCGGCATTGACCAGAAGTGGGCGATGGGAGGACAGTGAGGTGGGGCGTGTGTCCTGCAGCCCCCTCCTTGCCAGTTGCCATGGAGAGGCTGCACCTCTTCACTGAACACTGTGGCTCTCACCTCAATTCCTCAGGCTGGGAGTGGCAGGGAACCTGCTGTTACCCCAGGACCTGAGAAAGCATGCCTCCCTTTCTTGGTTTCCTGAAATCTCACCCCACTTCGTAAATCCCTCCATTACCAACCTCCTCTCAGATGACTGCTTTGGGTGGTGCCCCTTCCCTGCTGGCATTGAGATTCAGTGACAGGGAGACTTTACGCATGTGATTTGCTGGGGCCCCAGTTCCCTCAGCCGTGAATCAGGGTAATAAAAAGCTGTCATGAGGGTCACAGGGACTCTGTGCAAAGTGCTCAGCACGATGCCTGGCACACTGTGGTGCTCAGTAAGTCACAGCTCTTCTTATGAAGTTGGGATCCTGCCTTTAAGGACTGAGTGTAGTGGCTCAGCGTCTGTGGCTCAACGGGCTAAGGTGCCAGCCATGTACACCTGAGCTGGCGGGTTCGAGTCCAGCCCGGGCTTGCCAAACAATAATGACGGCTGCAACCAAAGAAAATGGCCGGGCGTTGTGGCGGGCGCCTGTAGTCCCAGCTACTTGGGAGGCAGAGGCAAGAGACTCGCTTGAGCCCAGGAATTAGAGGTTGCTGTGAGCTATGATGCCACAGCACTCTATCCAGGGTGACAGCTTGAGGC
>CAUYON010038572.1:0-19753 GCA_963573935.1 Arctocebus calabarensis
CAGAGTCTCACTTTATCGCCCTGGGTAGAGTGCCGTGGCGTTACACTGCTCACAGCAACCTCCAGCTCCTGGGCTTAAGCGATTCTCTTGCCTCAGCCTCCCGAGTAGCTGGGACTACAGGCGCCCGCCACAGCGCCCGGCAATTTTTTTTTTGTTTTGCAGTTCGGCCGAGGCCGGGCTTGAACCCGCCACCTTCGGTATATGGGGCCGGCGCCCTACTCGCTGAGCCACAGGAGCCGCCAAAACATGCAAATCTTAATGACCTTGAATTAGGCAATGGTTTCTTAGATATGACACCAAAAATCCAAACACCAAAAGAAAAAAAATAGACCATTTCCCTTCCCATTGAGTTGTATTAACACCCTGACCTCTGCTCAAGTGTGGTCTCATCTAGTTAGGGCAAGAATGGTCCTCGTCTAGTTCCATGACTGGCCCCTCACTGTATTTAGTTCTTTGGTATAATGTTACCTCCTTACAGGAGCCTCCTCCAGTCACCCTTTCAAAAACAGCATTGCTCTACCCCTGTCCCCTGCCTTTTTCCCTCTGTAACCTCCCTGAACAGAGCCTCCATGAGGACTGGACTTGGTTCTGTTCACTGATTAATCCTCAGCGTCTGAGAGTACCTGGCACTCTAGCTCACACTTCACACCTATCAGCTGACTGAATGAATAGATGAATGAGAAATCGAACGAATCTCTGAGCAGTTTAAAAGCACAAGGCACTAAATCGGTTTTGTTTATAGAGAATTGGAGGTGAAAGAGGAACATGGAGGGGGATGTCTCAGTTTCCTCTCCATGACCTCAGAGCCATCCCTTCTGCTCTGTGTGACAGTCCTGGCTTAGGGACATCCTGTAGGGTTCAGGGAGGAGCAGCAGAGCCATGAGGCCAGCCCAGAGCAATGGGCCTCAGGGGAGCAAGACCTAAAGAGCTGAGATGACGGAGTTCTGGAAGGGAGGAGCCCAGAGATGTCTCAGCGCAAAGCTCTCTGCTGGAGGTCGCTGTGGCCACGTCTGGGACCTCAATGCCATGCTGGTCCTTGAACAGGTCATAATTTCCATAGCACTAGGCCTCCCACCCCTCATACTTAGGACAATAGGGTAAGGATGCCTGTGCTGGCCACCTTAGAAAGGAAATGAAATAACAGGTGTGACGCATGCATGAGCAATCAGGTCACATGGGTGGGACCCTGCCTTCCTCGGCAGAGGTTTCATTGTACCATGGAAACAGCATGAGGGCTGAAAGTTTTTTGCTGAAATCCCAGTTCCTATCACTTACTTCTGTGCTGGACAAACCTCCTCACTCCTCTGAACCTTTATTTTCTCAACTATCAAACGGAACTACCAAACCTTTCCTCACAGGGGTGCGATGAACATCTCAGGGACTGAAATTTCATCATTAGCTGAAGGTCAGTGTGATCTGTTAGACTGAGTGTGGTACATTTTCTGCACCTGACCAGCTTAGGAATTCACACAAATTATGAGAGAAGGAGGACGACAAGAAAAATAAATAAAAGTTAAAAAAATAAAAAAGAAAGAGGAAACTAATAATCCTGACCGAGGACACTGAATCTCTGTGCCTCAGTTTTCTCATCTGCAGGATTGTTGTAAAATGCAATATCAATAAAGTTCTTGGAACCCTACCTGGTGCACGGTGAGCTCTTAGGAGAGGTTAGCTTTTATTGTTGCTGCTATTATTAAGACTGTATCGTACCAGCTTTATAGTCTGTAATTAATGAAATATCAACTCTGAGATGTTGACATACCCGCCTCTGCCTGGGCAATGCCAATCATCCATTCCATACCCACTTTCCATCCCAGGGTCCCCATGACCAACTCCACATTTCAGATCATTTCCTGAACATCTCAGTCAAAAAATGATTTTGGTTTTTTATACCTAAAAAGCAGTTAAGGGATAAAATATTACCTTGCCTTTCCATTACAAGAAAAGTTTGCCGATTTCAATCAGTAAGGAAATAAAGAAACTGTGAAATAATTGGTTAATAAAAATTAACTACTCATGAGGTGTCCAACTTAGTAATTTACTGTCAGTAATCTTTGGCGGAAGGGACAAATGTCTGCACCCCAGGTTGCTGTTAACTGTAGAAGGAGCACAGATGCATTTTCTGTGTATTGGAAGGCAGAGCGAGGGTCAGGGCTACTGATTAAAAAAAAAAAAAAAGGCAGATTGCGGCTCAATATTAAAAAGCACTTTCCACCAAAATAGCTGCCAGGAAATGGAGTAGCCAGACTCAGGAGGATGGGTGTTCCCTGTCACCAAATGTGATCAAGTGGAGGCTCCTGCTGCAGAGGAGATTAATACATTGAGTAATGGTCTGAGTTACATTACTTTTAAGATTCCTTCCAATCCTAAGATTCTATGGCTCCCAGAGTGTATCAATTGCCCACCTAGGGGAGAAGGAAGCCACATGGGTCTGGATTTCAAGTCACGATTATATGCACAGGAAACCAGAGGTGCTCACCAGTTGCCTCTGGCCACCTCCACTGCACCAGCCAAGGGAATTTAAGAATCTCTCTCTTTCTCCCTCCAATTCTGAGATCACTGTCCTGACTGTCCTCCTCAGGAGGCCTTCTATAACCATCACACTCCACAGCTAACTCTGTGCAAGTGAGGAACACTTGGAGGGCCATGGTTCTGCTGCTCAGTTCAGCTTGTTAAGTTCAGCAGTTGTCTCAGAGGCCACGTCAGAAAAATGAGGACAAGTGGTTTGAGGAGAAAGAAAAGGAGCTTTATTAATTTGGTAGCAAAGGAGGAGAAGTCAGAATCTCATTTTAAAGTATCATTTTTCAAGCTATAAGCAAACATATAGAGCTTTTAAAGAGAGGGGTTTTTAGCTTCAGGCTATTGCTCTTTAACTATAGCCAATGGTTCTGGTCTAGCCCATCTCCAGTGAAGACAATCTCATGACCCAGGCCCAAAATTCCTATAAGCTATCTCAACAACACTCTGTTGCCTCTCTGCCTCAGGCAAAAATATAAGTTTTAATTCTGACTAAAAAGACAAAGATTTTAAAGCTAAATTGAGTAAAACCTTTACCTAAGGCCGTTTCCTCTATTATGAGCCAGTCATTCACTCATTCTGCAAATGTTTATTAAGTATCTGGGTGTTTTTCCCAAACACTGTGCTGGGAGCTGGTAATACTAAACAAAATTGGATATGGTCTCTGACATCAGAAAACCTGCAGAATAGTGGAAAATCCATAAAAGTCAATTGAGTATTGAAGAACCATGTAATAGAGGCAGATAAGAGGAGCTCTAAGGAGGGATGCGTAACCTAGATTGGAAGGCTCCCTGTAGGAGGTGGCATGGGCTGCATTTGAGAGATACCTTGAGAGTTAGCTAGACCAGCACTGTCCAGTAAAATTTTCCACAATGATGGCAATGTTCAACAATCTACCAGTGTGTTAGCTACTAGGCACACACGGCAATAGAGCACTTGAAATGTGGCTAGTGAGGGCTGAAGTGTTAATGTTATGAAAATTAAAACATGGCTACACTGAACAGCACAGACAGGCAAAGGCTAAGAGAAGGCTGTTCCAAGCAAAGGACAGGGAAGAGCAGGGTAAAAGGGCGCGGTGGAGAGCACTGTTAATAATGAGTCCACTTCTGAGTGGTTTAGTGGCCCTGGTTCAGTTCACGCAGCAAGTTCAACTGAGTCAAAGGGAGAGCAAGGAACTGGGGAGTGGAAAATGAGGCTGGGACTCCAACATAGCAGAAAAAGAAGTACAGCTTTTATTTAAAGTAAAGTAGAAATAAGCATAGACTTTTCCAGAAGAGTGGAAACGGGTCCCCTTTATGAGTGAGAGGTGATACCAAAGAACCACAATATGCCAAGTGTTTTCATCCCAATTTCTCCTGCATTTATCTGTGAGAATTCCCATGGGTTCCCCTTAGGCCTTCAGGCATGCTGTTCTGGTTTCCTTGGTTGTGGATGACCTCAGTTGTCACATAAATCCAATTTTCTTTACTCTGTACCAACAATTATTAACTGTTATTTTACTAACAGTTGATGGTATGGCGTCTATTAGTCTTGTTATATTTGTGGCAAACATGGTGTGTGTTGTTCTTTGCCAGGATCCTTATCTTAGTTTGTAGTCCCCCTACATTGTCCTCGTTTCATGAGAGGATCATTCATGGACTAGAGGACATAGGTCACAGGCTAGAAGTTACATTTTTCAGGAACAGCATATACTTGCTTCACTAGGTCATATGCCCTCCAAAATTTGTTTCCCTTGGGGGCCCTTTCCAACTTTCTTGTCTAGAAGGTCATAATTCCCTCCCACCTCCCTGTAGCCCCTTTAACCTCTTTCTATTGCTAATCAGACACAACGGGGCAGCCAGAGAGAGGTAGAAGGAGACAGTTTGTGGCCTGTGGTGGGACAAAGGCCCCTTCCAGTTTTCTGGCCTAGAGGACAGGCCGATGGCATGATAAGGGAATTCCCCGGGAGAGGGGTGGTGGACAGGGCCCAGACGTGTGGACACGTGTGCTGGGTCAGCAGAAGACAGCAGAGAAAGGAACGCTGGAGAAGGCAGAAATCTGGAGGATAAACTGAGAAAGTAAGAACATCAGAATGCAAAAGAAAAGTAAGAAAGAAAATCAGAATGCAAAAGTTATTTAAATTAGTATCTCAGAACAGGGAAGATAGCATTTCCAGGGAGGTGTAGTCAAGAGTAACCAACGCCATTCAAAGAGGAGACTGGGGGTGCAGTGCTGGGGGCCTTCTCACTTATCTGGATTTGACAATTCAGACCAGTTTCTCCCCAACACAGCCTATTCCCTGGAGGACACAGGGCCCTGTAGCTTTAAAACATTTTGGAGTCACAAATGCCTTTGACAGTTTGATGAAAGCTAGGCCTCTTCCCTCCAGAAAAAGTCACCCCCAAATAAAATGTTGCATTTCATTTCAGTGACCCCCTAAAGCTCATCCGCAGACCCCTTGGTTTTATGTAAAAAATTGTAAGTTACTTAGTTCCTATTCACTGAGTTCTGGCTGCAGATATCTGAATTCTAAACAAATCCTCTGCTTCCAGGGAATCAAAATCTAGATAGAAACTCTCAGTTCCTCCATCCAGGAGGTCCACTAGCCTTCAGCTCAAGCTGGGTTCATTCACATTTCTGGGTCTATTGTCCTGCCCCTGCCAATCAACTCTGAACCATTATACAAATTAGCATCTCTAAAACCCACTTCAGCAGCCTCAGCCTTTTCAGAGGTGTAACTAGTGTTTCCCAAGGTCTTCAGCTTTGGGTACAAAGGGGTCACTAAAACAATTACCAAACACAGGCAACTGCTTGCAGCTCGGCACAACACCAGGGGTAGATAAGGACTTTGCTCACAGCATCTGACGGCTCATGACCCACAGCCCTGGTGTCACTGTCCCTTCCCATTGAACTTCTTGGCTCAATGACCTCTTTCTTCCACCAGGGTAGAGCTGCATTAAAGTTTCACAGCTTCCCCCCAGTTTAGGTTAGGCCTTTTAACCTAAAAAAGGAATATAAGATTGATTGTTTTGTCAGAAGAAGAGGGAGAAGGAGTGGGGACATGGAGAAGACGGAAGGAGAGAAGAAGGAAAGGAAGGGAAGGATGGTTCGCTTTGTCTCTGTAGCTTGGATTCTGTATTCATAGTTGTTAAACCTTTATGCAGTAAAGTTGCCACAACCTCACTTGCAATACTGTTACTACCAACTAAAATAACAAAGGCAACGATAATAATAACTACAGGCCCACATGATAGTGTCCTTTTATTTTTTAATAAAAATTCTATATATTTAAGGTGTGCACAGTAATGCTTGCCCCACCTGTATTTAATGGAATGATTATTACAGTCAAGCAAATTGACATGTCCACCTCCTCACGCAGTTCCCTTTTCGGAGGGGGTGAGAACACCTGAAATATACTCTCAGCAAACTTACAGTCGCTACACTGTACATGAGCTCCTTGGGACTTCACTCTATGTAAGTGCAACTTTGCATCCTTGGACCAACATCTCCCCACCCGCGTGCCCGGTAACCACTCTTTCATGCCTGCTGGCTGGATGACACTCCCCTGGCAGAGCTAAAGTGAATGGCGATCCCAGCAAACTCATATTTGGCTACTGTTCCTGAAAGCTCGGGAAAGCCAGCAAGCTCCCCACGGATCCACCCCAAACAAATGCACACATTAATTCTGGAATACTATCTGTTACAACTTACAGTTGCATCAATACAGCATGGAGCTCCCCAGACGGCACTGGCTGTTCAGCCCTTTAGATTTCACAGACACCCTCTCCAAGTACAAACTCTCTCTCTCTCTCTCTCTCTCTCTCACACACACACACACACACACACACACTCCATCAGCAGGCTGTGTGGTGCATGCAGTCAGCAGCCGTGTGGGAAATGTGCAATCACACCTCGCTTTCCCGAGGTAGTGAAATCTTCCTTGGTTTGGGAACTGCAACAGTTTGCATGTTGAGAGGGTGCAGGAGGTTTCCAAGCACCCCGCATGTGGGGTTTAGTGCTCTGGCGCCATTCACCTAGTTCCTGTTATTTGCCAGATACACACACACACACACACAGGCTGGGGAAGGCCCCCAGCAGAGCATAATAGCATAAACCTGTGTCTCTTGTTAGTTTTCTCAAAGATAATACACAGGTTCATTCGATACTTGACAGTTCACACAGATCATTTCTATTTCTTGCCGCATGGGCTACTCCCAGAGGCCTGAAGAGGGATCCAAAATGGAATCACTCACTCTGTTTTACAGGAGTTGAATGACTTCTCCAAGGTCAGGGTAGCAAGCCTGAGATCCAAACCGTGGCTCCAAGATCAGGAGCCTTTCCCCCAAGTGGCTTTTATCATACCACAATCTCAGCCTGTCCTTACACTGATTAATAGCTTTAGAGCACAAGTTCCATGTAGAACCCCCATAGCATCTCATCGAGTTAATGCTAAAACTATGTAATGTTTTCTATTTATTGGGTTCAAATCTTTTATTTTGAATTAATATGAGGGTACAAATTTTTAGGTTACATTGTTCTCATTTCCAGAGTAAAGTTCAGCTGTAAAAGAGCCCCTTACCCAGGGGGTGTGTCTATACCCTTGCAATGTGCACAATAGGTAGGATCCCACTACATGCCCTTCCTCCTTCTGCCAATCTTTCTCCCCACTCCCCTTTGCCCTATCCCTTCCTCCGTACTAGACTATATTTGTGTTTCATTGTTCATATGAGCATGTAATTATTTATATGTTGATTTCATATTAGTGTGGAATACATTATATATTTATTTTTCCATTCTTGTGATTCTTTACTAAGAAGAATGTAGTTCAGCTCCATCCAGGTAAATGTAAAAGATGTAAAGTCTCCATCTTTTTAAATGGCTGAATAATATTCCATGGTATACGTATATTATGTATGTTGATGCATAATAAATGTATGCCATGGAATATTATTCAGCCATTAAAATTTGTTGATGCATTCATGGGTTGATGAGCATTTAGGTTGCTTCCATGACTTGGCAATTATGAATTGAGCCACAATAAACACTCTGGTGCAAATGTCTTTGTGGTAAAATGATCTTTGTTCTTCTGGATAGACCCCTGGTAATTGGATTGCAAGATCTAATGGAAGGTCTACTTTTAGGTCTTTGAGAATTCTCCATATTTCTCTCTGTTTTAATTTGCAATCCCACCAGCAGTGTAGAAGTGTTCCCTTCTCTCCACATCCATGTGAATTCAAATCTTTATTGTCTTTTCAATTTAAGACTTATGGAGCTGTTAGCTAGGAATAAATTTATATTTTAAGGCAATGCTGATTAATAAAATACCTGTGGGAGGCAAATGATGAGTCATATTTTGGCCTCAGGTTTCAGTTCACTCTTCTGTTTCTGTGACCTTGAGCAATTCTCTCCATGTAAACAAAGGGAAAGGTATGAGTCAGTGGGTTCTAGAGCGATGGTGAGAATTCCAGCCCCTTATCCTGGTGACTTACTGGCTGTGCAGCCTTGGACAAGACCCCTAACCACTACTAGCCTCAGTTTCCTCAATTGTAGAATAGGGAGAAACAGTAGTACTCTGTCATAAGGGTCGTGTACCAGTCTGCTAGTGTTGCCATAACAAAATACCACAGACTAGGACTTGAACAACAGAAATCTATTGTCTCACAGTTCTGGAGGCTGGAAGATCATGATCAAGGTTCCAGCAACTTGGGTTGGTTCTGTCTGAGGTCCCTCTCCTTGGCTTGCACTGTGTCCTCACATGGTCTTTCTGGTATGGGTTCTCATCCCTGGTGTCTCTTTGTATGTCCAAATTCCCTCTTATAAGCACACCAGTCAGACTAGATTAGACTCACCCCAAATCCTTCACTGTAACTTAATTACCTCTTTGAGGGCCACATATCCAAATATAGCCACCTTCATCACTTAGGGCTTCAACAGTTGAATTGGAGGGAGGACACAATTTAACCCATAACATGTTGTGAGGATTAAATAAAATATAGTAGAACCTCCATAGCTGACCACCTCCTTAAGCTGATCTCATTTGCATAGACCAGACATGCCCCACATGTACTTATCAGTACAGTAGGCCTCACTCCTTATGTTGACCACCTCTGTCTGTTGACCAGTTTGTTATAGTCCCTTGGATGGTCAGCTTACAGAGGTTCTACTGTATTCCATTTGAGGCACATAGCACAGTGCTTTTGAAATAGTGCTCCAGACCCATTAGTAGATATGACTTCAGTGTCCTTAATTGTGTAACGGAAATAAAACCTCTCTCATGGGATGTCACGACACCTGATGCAAAAGTGTTTTGTAACCTACATATCTGTATAGATTATGAAATTAAGTGCTGAGGAGGTGAATGAAATGGTTCACCTGATGGAAATTTCTAGAACATGTAGGGTTGGGCCTCAAGTGTATCTTTGCTGGCTTGCCCAGCTCAAGTTACAAGTGAAGGAAATTTGGGACAATGGTAAAGCCTCTTTTGGTTCTGGGTGAAGCAGCACAAATGGTGAGTTAAGACTGCGTCTAGGTGGTGCGACAGGTCTAGGGTGGACATGCTCCAAATAGGGACCTGAAACTCTGCAGTCAATCGACAGCCAGAAGTTGGTTACCTTAGAATGAAGGCACCGGGAGCTCAGAAAGGACCCTCACTGCTCCCCACGGGCTAGAGGATTACTAGGCTAACCCATGTGAACTCTCCTATAATCCACCATTGCTGACCTACACAAACAATACTTTTGTATAACTCAACCTAATATTAACTTATGGTTTCTGAAATCATGTGTTCTTATCACTTTATTCACTGACAGATTCCCGAGAGTCAATGATTCACTGGCTCAGTCTTTCACTCCACAAACATTTACTGTCCTCTGGCATGTGGCCTGCTGTGCTTGGAGCTGCAGGCCTAACAAGTCTGCCTCTCTCCTTCCTGCCTAAGATCTGGACCAGTCGAAAAAGACGTGGAGTCAGGCACATGGAAATGGGAATCTGGGCTTTGTTAAGGATAAGATTGACTCTGGAGAGCACAACTTGGTCCTGGAGAATGGGCTTCCTAATGTTGAACACTAGGAGTGGGAGGTGTTCAACATTAGGAAGCCCAGGATTGGGAAGATCACCCGCCCCATCAGAAAGGGGATTCGCCTTTGCTGCTGGAGCTCCATCAGCACAAGTTCTCTGCAGGGATAGCTCTTCAGAAAGAAGGAGGAGAAGGAAGGAGGCTGAGCTATAAACCTGGTACTTTTCCCAGGCTCACCTGGAGGGGTGGATTAGGGGACATGAAAGGGAAGAAAGGCCAATTCAGGGTAAGAACGGGGCTTGCCAACCTATTGTATGGAAACTAACTCAGGGAAAAGAAGATTTCCCCCAACAAAGAGTAATGGCAGCCATAATAATAAGTTGTAATAATAATCATCCTACTTACTAAAGGCTTGTTTATGTGCAAGAGACTTTCCTAAAGACTGTAGGGTGATGAAAATGGGTTTACATTCCAGCAAAGCTAACAGGTTATAATTAGTTATCAACAATCATTTTCTTAATGGGCTGCCTTGGTGTCTCTGTTCCCTTCTCACCCTTCCTCTGTCCCCTTCCTCTGTTTTCTTTTTTCTTTTTTTTTTTTTTTTTTTGAGACAGAGCTCAAGCTGTCACCCTGGATAGAGTGCTGTGGCAACCTCCAATTCCTGGGCTCAAGCGAGTCTCCTGCCTCCGCCTTCCAAGTAGCTGGGACTACAGGCGCCCGCCTCAACGCCTGGCCAAGACAAGGGCTATTTTTGATAATATACTTACTCGATTTCTATAGTTGTCTTAGTCTATATGCCTTTAAAGCAACTTTAACTTATTCTATGAGCTTGTTTGTATATTTATTTGCTGTCAGAAGTATAATAAAATATAGGACAAAGTGAAATCCAGCGTCTACATTTCAGGTATATCCTGCTGCTAGTCTAAGTTATCCAACTGCCATTAGCTGCATCCCGTTCAGGGCTTATTCTTTTCGTGTTAAAAGAGGGGAAATACAGGCAGAGTGAGGAGGGGAATTTTTCCAAGGTGATTCCCATAGAGGAGAAAAGCTCATGTGGGAGTTCCCAGGTTCTTATCTCAATCATTACCAGGTGTGCCCAGACACTGTCATCATGGTTTGGGGAGAAGGGGCAAGACAGTGAAGGCAGATGTCACAGGCAGTTGTCAAAGGGGTAGGGAGAGCAGGGTGCGGTGGCTCCCGCCTGTAATCCTAGCACTTTGGGAGGCCGAGGCTGGTGGATTGCCCAGAGCTCACAGGTTCAAGACCAGCCTGAGCAAGTGAGCCCCTGTCTCTAAAAATAGCCGGGCATTGTGCCTGTAGTCCCAGCTACTCGTGAGGCTGAGATAAGAGGATCACTTCAGCCCAAGAGTTGGAGGTTACTGTGAGCTATGACATCATGGCAATCTACCCAGGGTGACAAAGAGACTCTGTCTCAGAAAAAGGGGTGAGGAAAGGAGGGGGTAGAGAGTTGTGCTTTGGGAACAAACACCTTGACTTTGCTGAGGCCTAAACTTTACAGTGGGAAACCATTATTTCAGTGACAAAGCTCTGTTCAGTTGACATTCTCTCTTAATTATCTGCATGAGAATGCATTTGTCAAGTTTCATAAGATGGGATTGATAACAATAAACCTGCATTTCTGCACAATATTTTAATTCTGAAAGCAGCAGCAGTACAATACACAGGAAGAAACCGTAGGCGGCTCTCTGCTCGCCCGGCTGCCTCTGGCTGGGCATGGAAACTGGCTCCCATCTAAGCAGAGCCTAGGGACCCACCCAGCCATATTGGGCCAGATTCCATAGGCTAAGGCAGGATTTTTGGAATGTCTTGGTCCCAGTGCTCCACACCTTGGAAAGACAGCCTTCACTGCCACCTTCAGAAAACACAGAGTCAGTGTCACTCCCCTGGCCATGTGTGCCACACTCCCAAGAGTGGGTGTTAACCATGGAGTCCTCAACTCCAAGCCTCCACCTGACCGAATTAGCAGAACACCAGAATCCCTGGCCCTTAAGCCCCATCCTTTCCTCCAAGTACGAGATGGCCTCAGCTCCTTCTTAAACAGCCATAGTGATTTTCTGTCCATGGCACTAAGGCTGCCTTTCCTGTAGTAGGTTTGGCAGGCTAAGACTCACCTGTGCTCAGAGACGGGGCCATGCTTCTGAGCTTGGTCGGAACCTAAGCTCTATGGAAACTCAGCTCCTTTTAGAGATCCTAAGATGTCTTCGATCTTTTCATTCTGTAAGGGAATTAATAAGATGTTCCTCAAGGGACCAGGCCACATAATATTCCTGGGTCTCCCCTAAAGCTGTTGGGGCTTACATGGAAACTATACTCTGATACTATGCTTCAATATTCCAGAGTGTCTAGGTGAAGTGTGCAGGACAGTGTTCCAACACGGCTCTTGCTATAAGGAGCCAAGGACAGAACCTTAGGGAATACCAGCATTTAAAGGGTAGGCTGGGGGCGGCACCTGTGGCTCATCGAGTAGGGCGCTGGACCCGTATACCAAAGGTGGCGGGTTCAAACCCAGCTTCGAATGAACTGCAAAAACAGAAAAATAGCCGGGTGTTGTGGCGGACACCTGTAGTCCCCACTACTTGGGAGGTTAAGACAAAAAAATCACCTAAGTCCAGGAGTTGAAGGTTGCTATGAGCTGTGTGATGCCACAGCACTCTACTGAGGGCGATAAAGTAAGACTCTGCCTCTACAAAAAAAAAAAAAGGGTAGGCTGGGGGCAAGGGATCTGCAGAAGAGGCTGGGGAGAAACACCAGAGAGAACACATTGCTTGTCTGCTCATGCCTATCTGCCATGCCAGGGTCTGGGAGAACAACCACCCTAGGGGACCAGGAACTTGACTAGCAGGTTATTGTAGTAATGGCCTCCGACTCCCCTCTGCGTTCCCATCCTTGGGGAGTTCCCTGCCCTGCTGACTTGAGGCTTGTCCGTGTGACTTGCGTTGGCCAAAGAGACAGTAAGAGAAAGACGCCCTAGCTGGCCTGCTGGATGATGGAGGCACACAAACATTCTTCCCAGCTGGCAGTCATTCAACCTCCAGACACATGAATGAGGCCATCACAGATCACCCTAGACCCGTGGTTCTCAACCTATGGGTTACGACCCACAGGAACTGTATTAAAGGGCCATGGCATTTAGAACCACTGCCCTAGACCATTGAGACAACCCACCTCCTCCCTGCAGATTCATGAGTGAGTTCAGCCCAGAAGAATCCCACTGAGTCATTTGCTTTGCCTGAAAGGATAACAATTAATACACTGACCAAGGCAAATTCAGATCAGGGATCCCAAGTGTGATGGTTAATTGTGTGTGCCTAGTCCTTTCCCTTCTCCTGAGATGGTTAAGATTGTCCGCAGGTGGGGATTGTGCCTTCCAGACTCCTTTGTGTCCTATTTACAATCAGTATTGGCTTGATACTGACTGCTACCACCCATTAGCCTCTCTGCAACTTCTCTGCAGCAGGAGCACCTCTGTCACCCTGGAAATGCAGTCCCTGGGCTGTGGAAGGAGGAAAGAGGTGAGGTATAATTTCTACAGCATGGGGCCATTTGTTTGCCTCTTTTTTCCTTCCCACAGAATTGAATTAACAAAAATGAACAGTCTTACCCAGTCTTGAGTTTTAATGGAACTACTGATCTGTTTGCAGAGTTCCAACTGCTTCCATTCTGGCTAGCATTAGATTGCATTACTATTTTCATTTGTTTTCATTATTATTAGCTTTTAGCAATGAAATGGAGTTAAAATTATTACAGTTTGTAACATGCTTTTGTACTAATAATTCAAGTACTTTTGAGTAGGAGCTGAGAGCATTAATTTGTCAATCACTCCTGCTTTGTATCTAGTCCTACTTTAAATAGACTAAACAAAAGAAATGAACACTATATATTTCCCCAAGGCATAGAACTTGTAAACATTCAGATATGTTAGGCTTTCATGAAATTATAAACCATAATTCCAAGGTATATTGCACAAATAATAGGGCATTTCAAAACTGGTACAGCTGACACACAAAAGCTTCAACTCTGGTTCAGATAATAACACAGGGCAGCCATCTGTGCTCAGGGTCTGCTAACCTAGTCAGGAGCCGAGGGGAAGGTGAATAAATGCAAAATCTCTGGGGGCTGAGCAGAAGGTCCCCAAGAAACTCTGAGTCAGAGACCCATGCAGTAAAGAAAGCGAGAGCCTTTTCCAGCTTCTAATCCCAGGCATTCAGAAGCAGCGTTGTTAGAACAACAACAAAATGGGGATAATCTGAACTACCTCTAAGAAGTGCCACATTAATTCACCCAGGAGTGTTTACAACAAAGAGAAAAGGAAGCAAGATCCAGAGCTAGAAATAAACGTGGTGTTGTAACTGCATGTAAACGTGATACAACCTCTCTATTAAACATGATTAAAAAAAGATCAGCTTGTATCAATGGAATGCCTAGAGTACAGGATGCTTTTTCAATAAAGAAATGCTATCTTATTTGCTTTAAAATACATATAGCACTTAATCATATTAGGGCAGTATTAGTCCTCCAGGACCTACTTTTAATGAATGGCTAGGAATGATCTGTAATTATCAAATCAATTGTCTCAGGTAATGAAGTCTTTGGATAGTCTTAAAAACAGTTTATTCTCTTAACTAGGTTAAGCACACTAGCGGGTGCTCTCTCTGAAAATCTTGTGTGTCTTTGTTTCTCAAACCCTTTCCCCCCTAAAGCAAAGGAAATGTAGAACTCAGCTCCATTGCCAATGGTTACAGGTCCTGAATTGGAAAGGCCATCCCAGAATAAGGGGCTTACTAGGCCTCTTCTGGTCCCTGTGTGGGAAAAAAGACATGAGTGGAGCTACGGAAAGGTTCATTTCTGCACATCTGTCACCTACTTCAAAGTGTTCTCCAGTTTTTTATCACACATTGAGAAAATCCAGAATATTAAACTTGGCCCCTAATATTAAATGCCTCCGAGAAAACACAGAAATTGGTATGTTACTGGGTTTCACTCCCACTGAGTAAGATGGTGATTTTGATAGTCTCATGTTTCTGACTAGAATATATTTTGTCATTAGTAAGCCACTGCGCTGCACCTGTTCACCAAACCAGGGAGGTTTTTCAAGTTTGGATTTTCCTTGGCAGAAGAGACCTTGGAAATTGACCAACTGGCTAATCTCATTGACTCTCTGAGACCCCTCCGTGTGCCCCGGGCCCCACCCCCACCTCTCAGGCTGCTCAAAAAATAGCTTTTGACTCTGGCCTTTAACAATATGATAATTTATTTAAAACAGATACAGTCCTGAAAGTGACCCACTTAAAATTATTAAAGAGATACTGTGTTTATTTTTGCTGTCCATAAAACAGAAAATGGTTTATGAATATGCAAACCGATCTGATGTAATTAGCATGATTGGCTCCTGGTGCACTCCGTTTTATGTGGTTAGAAGAGTAGCTGCGGAAACTAATGAGGTCATGTTAATGTGCCTGTGAAGAGAGCTTCAGCTGTCAGAACGTCGCAGGCGAATGTCTGGGAGAATCTTTTCTTTTCCACAAAATCACTGGAAGTGGGCACGCATGGGGTGAGCTCCCGCCTGCGTGCTGGGGAACTACCGGGTCCGGGTCCGGGAGCCACTTTGCCTCCTGCATGCAAGCAGTCGAGATGAGAAATAAAAAAAAAGAAATCTATGTCCATTTCTGAGCAGTGATTCATGTGGTATTCAATTATCTAGAAAGTCTTCAACAAGTGCTAATAACTGAAACTCCTGGGGCAGTCAGCATGCCACACAGTCCCATTAGACATGTGAACGCCCTATCCTCTGGCTTTCCTTAATTAAAATAAGAGGCAACAAAGTTAATTGTGCAGCGACCACGTCTGGGGATTATTCTGCCCTGATCATTGGCCCCTGCTAACCTCAGAGAGCAGTTTGCTTGTCCAAGCATGGACACTGGCACACGGGGCTCCTCCTCCCTGGGTGCTGCCACCCACCTGGAAATGCTGGCCCTGCTGGGGGAGGGGAAGGGAGCCCGGCAGCCAATGGGCAGGGATGCTTTTTCACCAGAATGCCGGGAGGCATGTCACAGAAAGCTTCTTAGATATTGAACGGGACACACAGACTGCCACTGAGCTTTTCCTTCTACATCTCTCCTAAAGCATAAACATATGAACTTGAAAATCTTATTTTCAATTTCTGCCAGCTCCTCTATTGCTCTAAAATATACTTTGCCTCTTTGCACCCCCTCCCTCCAACACACACACACACCATTTTGCAACAGAAACAAAGAACATCAGGATACCTCAAATTTTTAAAGGGAGGGGACTAATCAAAAGTGAAAAATGAGACTTTGGTGCTAATCAAAGACTCAGCTGAGTTCAATGTAAAGCGACCATGCAGGACAGACATTGAATGCGCTCATTCTAAAGACACTTAAACTAAAAGGAAATTGGCGTTCCTGTGCACCTGGCAGGCTTAACTTCTGCCTCTGGAGAAGCAGCTGGCCCATTTCTGATGGCTTCTCTGAGATCTCCAAGAGACAAATTTATTGAGTGCATACTATGTCCCTGGTACTCCCTTGGGTCCTGAGTAATAGGATTGTTTAAGCCCACTATAAAGAGGTGAAAACTGACGCTTAGAGAGAGTAAAAAACTTATCCATAACCCAAGAGCTCTTAAATTGCAGAGGCGGGCTCTAAATCCAGGTCCATCTTCTTTAAAAGTTTGTGTCCTTTCATCATATTATCTTAGGATGCAAAATAAAAGGAGAAACATAGGTGTGGGTCACATCCTGTAATGCCTTAGGTTGGTTTTGTTAAGGAAAAGAACAACATTTACCCAAAAATATTTTTACAACACTGGTTGGAACTTGACTATGGAAGATAACAGCATGTCTTGCCCAAGTCACCCCAGGGAAAGAGAGTAACAAGAAAATTAGGCCCTGGCTGGCTCCTTTTCAGCCTGGCCTACTAACACCCACCACCCTGCACTCTGCTTCCTGGCCATGTGGCACGCACTTGATGCTTCCAAGCATGTCAGAAATCATCTCCACGCCCACGCTGTTCCCTCTGCCCGGATCTCCCTCTCCTGGCACACCCCACTCCACTTCTCCTGAGGGCACTTGCCTCTTCCTTCAAGGCCAAACCTGAGCTCTCCATCTTCTCTGTACATTCCTACAGAGGCGAGGATGTGGTACTGCTCTCTTTTATCACACCAGATGAAAGCTGCTTCTTTGTACGTCTGTCTACTTGGCTGGACAGTGTGATGAGGGAAGGGACCTGAATGCGTGTGGTGAGAGCTCTTAGCCACTGCCAGGTAGATGGAAGGTATATGCCTTCAATATTTGTTGAATGTGTGAATAAGTGAATGAATAAAGGAATAAATAAATAAATGTTTCAAAAGTGTGTGATCCTTTCCTTAGGGATTTCCGCAACTTTGGGGAGTACACGTATGAGATCAGGTCTTTCTTTTGCTCACAGACAGCCCTGTTCATGGACAGGGTGCAGGTCCCATCCATGACGTAAGGGCTTCACACAGCTGCTGAATGATTCCAGCCTGGTCCAGAATCTCTGTCCAGTGTTTGTTTCATCTTGATTTCATGGCACTGTGTACCTCTCTCTCATCAACAGTTAACGCGGTTGTAATTTTGCATCTAGTTAGGTGATTCTTTGATTAATAGCTGGTAACCCTTCCCTCACCGGGTTCTGGAATCCGTGTTCCATCTTTAATCACCATCGTACATCCCAGGCCTGGCATATTGCAGGTGCTCCCTGAGTACCTGCTGGATGAATGAATGTGTGACCAAGTGGTTCGATGTTAGCTGGGTCCTTTCTTCTGAGCCACCATTTTTCCATCTCTGCAGGAGGGCTCCCTTACAGTTCTGCCATTCTGTGATGCTGTGATGGCTCCAAACTAGGGTTACTCCCGGAAGGGAAAGGTTTAAGTCTCTAGAATGCCCAGGTAAAAATTCAAATCGATTACCCAAGCAAGACTACCCTAATACAAGAGCCACCAATGGCATATGGTAGTGATTTTCAACCAGTGTGTCGCGGCACACTGGTGTGCTGTCAGAGGATCTTAGGCTTGCCACAAAAAATTTTAAATATCATTAATTAAATTATTTTCAAAAGAAGTTCAAAGAAGAGCAATTTTTTTTACACTTTTTTGTGATCAACGTAATTTAAGTGTGCTGCGGAAGTTTAGCGATAGATACAAGTGTGCTGTGAGATAAAAATGGTCAAAAACACTGTTGTACAGATTGAACAGCCACTGTCAAGCAGGGCCCCAGCCATAGGCAGAGAGATGGGGGTGATGGTGGCAAGTTGTGGAGGGAGCCCAGCTGGAGGCCCAGGCCCAGGCAAGGCTGTCAGTGCCCAGAACCCAGAGTGATAGACAAAGACTATTGTATTCACACCCCAGGACTGCTGTCCCAGAGGACCAACAAACACAACAAAAGTTTGTTTGCTCCTAGCTCTGGAAGCTAGAAGTCTGAAATCAAGGTCTCAGAAGGACTGTGCTCCCCACCAAGCCTTTCAAGGAGAATTCTTTGCCTTTTCAAACTTCTGGTAGCCCCAGTCTTTCCTTGGCTTGTGGCAGCATCACTCCCACCCCTGCTTTCATCTTCATGTGGCCACCTTCCCTCTGTGTCATCCTAACAACTTCCCTCTGTGGTTCCTTCTTTAAGAACACCAGTCATTATAAAAAGAGTCTTTGGGGATGTAATCAACCCTATTCTAGTATGACCTCATCGTAACTTGCAGATTACATTTGCTAAGGCCCCTTTTACCAAAAAAGGTCACATTCACAGTTACTGGGGTTTAGGATTTAAATATATCTTTCTTTTTAAAATTTTATTATTTTTTTATTGTTGGAGATTCATTGAGGGTACAAGAAAACAGGTTACACTGATTGCATTTGTTAGGTAAAGTCGCTCCTACAATCGTGTCTTGCACCCAAAAGGTGTGGCACACACCAAGACCCCACCTCCCTCACTCCTTCCCTCTCTCTGCTCTTCCTTTCCCTACCCCTCCCTCCTTCTTTCTCTCTCTGCTCTCCCCTTCCCCCACCCCCACCGTGTCCTTAATTGTCATTAATTATCCTCATATCAAAATTGAGTACATAGGATTCCTGCTTCTCCATTCTTGTGATGCTTTACTAAGAATAATGTGTTCCATTTCCATCCAGGTTAATACAAAGGCTGTAAAGTCTCCATCTTTTTTCATGGTTGAATAGTATTCCATGGTGTACATATACTACAGCTTATTAATCTATTCCTGCGTCAGTGGGCATTAAGGCTGTTTCCACATTTTGGCAATTGTAAATTGAGCTGCAATGAACAGTCCAGTGCAAGTGTCCTTATGATACAAGGATGTTTTTCCTTCAGTAATGGGATTGCAGGATCAAAAGGGAGGTCTAGCTTGAGTTCTTTGAGGGTTCTCCATACTTCCTTCCAAAAAGGTTGTATTAGTTGGCAGTCCCGCCAACAGTGTAAAAGTGCTCCCTTCTCTCCACATCCACGCCAGCATCCGCAGTTTTGAGATATGGGCCATTCTTGCTGGGGTTAGATGGCATCTCAGGGTGGTTTTGAATTGCATTTCTTTAATAATTAAGGATGATGAGCATTTTTTTCATATGTTTGTTAGCTATTCATCTGTCTTCTTTAGAGAAGGTTCTATTCATGTCTCTTGCTCATTGATATATGGGATTGTTGGCTTTTTTTCATGTGGATTAATTTGAGTTCTCTATAGATCCTAGTTATCAAGCTTTTGCCTGATTCAAAATATGCAAATATCCTTTCCCATTCTGTAAGTTGTCTATTTGCTTTGGTTGTCTCCTTAGCTGTAGAGAAGCTTTTCAGTTTAATTAAGTCCCATTTGTTTATTTTTGTTGTTGTTGTTGCAATTGCCACAGCAGTCTTCTTCATGGAATCTTTCTCCAGGCCGATGTCTTCCAGTGTTTTTACTATGCTTTCTTTGAGGATTTTTATTGTTTCATGTCTTAAATTTAAGTCCTTTATCCATCTTCAATCACTTTTTGTGAGTGGAGAAAGGTGTGGGTCCAGTTTCAGTCTTTTATATGTGGATATCCTGTTCTCCCAGCACCATTTATTGAATAGGGAGTCTTTCCCCCAAGGTATGTTCTTGTTTGGTTTATTGAAGATTAGGTGGTTGTAAGATGTTAGTTTCATTTTCTCATTTTTCTATTCGATTCCAAATGTCTATGTCTCTATTTTTGTGCCAGTACCACACTGTCTGGACC